>JBBPDI010000009.1:17520774-17531697 GCA_037974545.1 Cucumis variabilis | reverse complement strand
CCAATGATGTGAGATTAATTAATTAAACTCTTTAATTAAATTAATCACTATTCATTAACTATCAGTCATTCCACTAATGACCAATAATTGCACTCTTCTTACTGTAGATATATGTTTCCATTAGATATAACCAATCAATGCAGTTCTTTTTTCATTCTCTCATCTTTCTTTTACTATTCATGTTCAATCTATTTGATTAGCTTGCGAGCAATGAAACATGTTTTTAATAATAGAGAATTATAGTGTGTGTGTTATGAGTTTTCTTGAGTTGAACGCGGATGTCAAAGCATTGTATAGTCGAGAGAAGAACAATGTGTTGATTGTAATCACCAGACAAGTGAAAACACACATTTACAAGTTTTTCGCAATCTTGTCGAGAAAATTATAGCGATACAATCTTGTCACAAAATTCATCCTTCACATAGGTTGCAAAAATGCCAACCTATGCGGAGAAAGCACCGAAAGATTGCTCGCATTAGTCAAGGATAAATTACTAATATTGCAAACAAGATGATTAGATATAAATCATAGATTAACTTTGAGTATTTAGATCCTAAAAGGTGTGCAAGTATGGTGAAGGCACCGAGAGGTCACTCACCCTAATTCAAAGTTAATATATGCTTTGTATCACCATGAACTTTTAAAGCACAATTCATTGTAATTAGACTTTCCTTCCTTGTCATGCCTAAAACTGAGTTCATTTACCATCTCATTTCATTGTCATGCTTACCTTGCACTGCCAATGCACCATAGTGTAAATAATCAGGATAAAAATATATTGCTCATAACAATACTGTATATATTATACCGTATGACTTTAGTTGGGCAATAAAATAATTAGGAGCTTAAATTCCCTGTGTTTGACCCTGGACTTACCAGAAAACCTTTCTTCGCTTGCACTTGGGCGATAGAGAAAAAACTTGTACTACATACATATCTTTAGAAGTTTGTAATTCATGAATAGGACATAACCCTGTTCAGTCACCTAATAGTCGCTCACTTAGAGCCTAAACATGACATATCCATGAGTAAAAATATATGCATATAAAATAACAAGCATACAACAAGAAAATAACATCTCATACCAGATCACACAACAAGTATAAGACCTTCTATAAGACCTGTACCTAAGTTGAAGGTCACTATTGGTAAGAAAGAGTTTTGAAGAAGGTTTTTAAAAAAGTATTTTGTTAAATGATTGTGTAGGAAGTTAAATGATCATTTTAAAGCTAAAAAATTGTGCAAGAAGTTAAACGATCGTGTAGAAAGCTAAACGATCGTGTAAGAGGTTTGACAATCGTGTAGAAAGCTAAACGATCATTTAGGTGGTTGTAGGCAAAATGGAAATTCAAAGAAGTTCTAAGGGTTATTATCATATTAGTGGAGTTGGATTCCAGGTGTCGTGACATGTGAAGACTCATAATTTATCTTACTAGAAGTTGACAAGTTCATAGGAGTTTAAGGAATGACTAATTCAACTTAGGGTTAGTGTTAATGAGAGAATAGATTCGAAGGAAAGGGTGTTATTATAAGATTTTACCAAGAGAAAAGCCATAGATCGTTAAGTAAGAAGAAGACCATAGACTATTAAGAGTTCTAAGCAAAAGGGAACCTTACAGCCGTGTAGTGATTTTCAAAGAAAAAAAAAGTTTTCTAAAGCTCCTTCTTTAATTGAATCATGTAATTATATTATGGATAGTAGGAAGTAAACATGGTATTCTGTTATGCATATTTATGTTAAGTATTAATACCAGTAAAGCATGTTTAATGAAGAGGAAGCTTTGTGCTTCAAAGTATGTTTTGTATGACTGTATTGTATGCTTATTTGTGAGTAAACCATTGGTCATATTTCTATAAAGGAGCTAGCTATTACGTGCACATAATGAGTCAAGGCAACCATTTTCACACCTTAATCCGTAAGACAACCAAAACGGAGAAAGTAGTGCGAATATGACGCGATTTAGCTTAAACTTTGGAATTGTTCTTATTGCTAAGCTTATTTTCAACTCCTTTTAAACTATCAAACTAAACTAAAAACGCAGCAACAGTCAACCTTAAATGCCAAATGCAATAAATTACTTGCTAAAACGTACACTTTATTAATAACAAGCATTTTATAAGAATATACAATTACAACACTTTGATCAAACATAATCAACAAGTCTTACACGCCTGGTGGCTTTCTCAACTCACGCAAGCCCTTCAACCTTCTTCTCCACTTGGCCAAAACGTCTGTTCCTGAAAGATGAGAATTTTAAAATGTAAGTCTAAAAGACTTAATGAGGTTTGATGAAATCCTTTTCGCAATGCCTTTTGATAAACCTTTTTCGCCAAATCATAAATTCCAACACAAATCAGTTTATCAATACACTTTATTTCACAAAACATATAAATATCCATTTTGCATAAACATCATTAGTCAATTTTTCTTTAAATAAACTCTTTTGTCTTTGTATACTCTATATCCAGGAAAACTTAGTTAAGATAACATAGCAGCTTCGGTCTTATTATCCTATTAGACCTCGATCAAACTAGCAGAGTACTTTTGGTCATGCTATTACATTAAAAAATCAATCAAAATGGTAGAGCACCTTTGATCTTACTAACCTGCCTGGACTCGGTGGTACCGGCTAAGTGGTAAGCATAACCCTATACCCATGACTGTGCACATTGACCATCGAGAACTATGTATATAGAGTACCATGGTTTTCTCTTTAAAACCACTCTATTTAAACTCATGCTTTTTAAACAACTTTCTAAAAACAATGAACCTTTGTATTTCAGAAATTCCAACTTGCTCGTAAATCATGGCTTTGCAAATATCAATAATTACATGCTTAGGAATCATTTCTAATTAACATTCTTTAGTATCACTTAAAACATAGTTATAAATTAGTAAACTCAACATTCAATCATCAAAGTTTACTTAAAACATTTGATAAATAATCAGATTTAGAAACCAACTTTAAACTTATTTTATCACTCACCACACTTTACCAAAGATCCTCATCTTCCTTCCCTTTTTGTGGAGCTTTCTCACGAAACAAAACACACAATTTAACACTTTGTTTTTCTCCTTCTTGTCAAAGAAAACAACAACATTTTAGCCCTTTTTTTCTAATAAAATCTTTGTGCTTACTTAATGACCAAGTCCTCTATTTACAGCCCTTAAACTAACTTAGTTATGCTTTAACTGTTCTCAGTTCGCCAGCTCCTACTTAAAACTTTACACGTGTAAATTTAATATTGAACCCAGTCATGCTTAAATCTTTAATCTTACATGTTAACCCCTGTTGAATCAGATTTGACATTTTTATTGCAAGACCATTCTTCTCGTAGAACTCCATTCCACAAATAACTTCAACCACTCAACATAGCGTTTATACTTATAGGTCCACCACAAATCCTTCTTTTCTCAAATTTTTCGATGAATTAACTTCTTAATCACAAAACTATACTTAATCGTAATATATTGTATGTGAGACCCATTTCTAATTGGAGTAAGGAAGTTACATTCAGCTAAGTATTAAGAATTTTGCGTTTAAATAAATCTGCGGTGTAATGACCTAACTTTTCTAACTAAGTCGAAGTCATTAATTTCAACAAAAGACCTTGATTTACACAAAATACTAAATTCATTTGAAATCATACTCTCAAATAAAACAAATTCAAATTTGGGCCCTATTTCAAATAACCAAAATCTTTCAAAGTAAAGCTTTCAAAACATCGGTCTGTTAAACCACAAGATTTTCTAAATAGTCTCAAGTGCTAAAGAGACATAAGAAAACAAAACATTAAGCGGAAGCAATTGAAGACATCTCCTATAGCAATCACGCCTCTTTCTTGTCCCTCGCTGTTCTTGTCACACCCCCTTTCGAAATACCTGCTAGCTTAGACCGAAAGACGGTGTAAAGCCGACAGACAAAGCTTTTCTCTACTTGTAATTGTCGACCCTGCTGAACTACTTAACGAGACAAACTTGTCAATCTAGTATATAAACTATTGTATATGCAACATAACACAGCGGATCCTATTCTAATCATATACATACATGAAGTGTAGTCCAAAATAACAGATTACACAAGTAAACTAGGTGACACCTTAACCAAAACATAACTAACAAAGGTTTATACAACCACAACACCTAAAGCTTACATAAACCATAGAGTATCTGTATCAAACCAAGATATATATATCATGACACAACAAACTCTATGTACAACTCTAACCACGTACTGGCAATCGATATTGCAGCTTCGGAAGACTAAGGCAGTCTATCAGGCACCAGAACCTCGATCTCTACCTATAAAGTGGGTAAAACATTTTGGAAGGAGTAAGCCATGAAGCTTAGTGAGTGACTCAGTTTAAAACTAAAAATTTAAAGATAAGAGCACGTGGAAGCTTTCACAATAAATCTGTTTATAAAAGGCATGAACTGAGACATGTAATAGTAAAAATAGCTTCTCCAAATACTCAATATATAAGTCATTGAAATCTTGTAAGACATGTCAACATATATCAAATATTTTAACTAACAAGACAAATCTACGTTGTGTAGGGCAAACCCAGTACAATAATGTTTACAAGTTATATGATGTAGTAGGGCCCGCCCAGCACTCCGATTGTCTTTGTCGTAGTGGAGCTTGCCCAGCACTCACAACAGCATAATTCTTACGAAGTACACTCAACGTCAACAACGGAATCTTATCAGTGTGCACATGGTACCATATAGCCTCGGGCTCAATATCTCAGTCATGTAGTTAATAGAAATATCAGAAAAATCATACAAAAACATTAAAACATGCCTGCTTTCTTTATCTTTTGTAAAGCTCAAGCTTACTTAGCTTGTTCGTGAAAATTGTAGTTCTTAAAACAAAACTTAGTAACTCATGCTTTGTTAAAATACAATGGTTCAACACTTTCCAGACTTTCGCAATCACGTGCTAGCATAAATTTTCATTAAGAAATCTAGTCTCGAAACTCATACTTGTAAATAATCATGGAATTCAAATTATTTCAAGGCTTGTAAATAAACGTATAGATCAGTCAATTATACTTAATAATTAGGAGAAAACAAAACATATCGTTTTCAAAACTGGTTTTGGTTACTCACAGTCTTAAGCTTAGTTTCCTGATCTGTAAATCCGACCTATTTCTTCTTGGTCTGTCAAACAACCATAACCAAGAATTAGAAACCTAAATTTTATGATCTTCTTATATTATGCTTTTCATATAGGATATTGTTAAAGAAGTCCCTCCTTAAAAAAAATAATAATAATCCATACTCTACAATTGTTTTCTCAGAAAATTCCAGATTAACAGCACAACATTCCAATGATCATAACTCTTTGAATACTCAACCAAATTTATATTTATTTATGTCAAAATCTTTATTTTGAGGTCCTCTAAAATTTAACTCAAGACATCGAAGTCTAATTCCTTGTGAATAATATCAGATAGCCCTTGAAACCTAACCACTCTAAATTCGCGTATTCAACAATCCCTTTATATTGTCCCTGCAAGTTAAGTTATTTTAGTCATTTTTAGTTCGCAATTTCTTCATAAAAAGTGTAGTAAATTGACTAATCTTTCCAACCATACCAAATAGAGATCCTAACTCCATTGCTACACCCTGAAATACAGAAAAAAACCAGAGGTCTCCTGAATTTGCGAGAAAAACACCTGCCCTGTGTTCTTTGTCAAAAATCACCTTTGCTCAAGATTCCTTTCTTAAAGTTTGTTTGAAAATGAAATAGTTTTCAAATAAAGTAAACCTCACCACTTAATTTGGTTTGTGTAGCTTGAAATCTAAAGAAAACCAGAGGTGTGCTTAGTAAACTGTTGAGGAATTGATTTTTGCAAACTTCTTGTGTTTTTCAAAAAAAAGTTGTTGAGCTTCTTCTTCTTTCTATCCCAGCCTTCTTTCCCTTTGAACTCTCTGAAAGTTTGGTGTGGAAATGGTAAAAAAAAATGGTGAAAGAAGACTAAAAATGAAATTAGGGTGGATGGGTATGAAAGAAGACAAAACCCACCTCTTTTCTCCTTTATCCTTTCTTTTCTTTTGTCTTTACTTTAACTAAAAATTACCAATGTATATTATATATTTCCATATACATATATAATTAATTTCCCTTTTTCCTTTTATTCCTTTCACATAAAAAAAATTAAATTAGAATAGGCTAAGAAAATATTGTGTTTACAGTTCTGCCTCCTTTATTACCTTTGCCTAAAAAAATTAAACATAGAAGGGTGAGTATAAACATACTCAGTAAGAGACCTACCATTGGGCCCGCTAGGATAAAAATAAATTGTTAATTTTCTAATGGGGTACTCTGTACAGTCACAGTCTTGTGATCCCGTAGGATACAAATAATCAGTCTAACTCCCCAAAGGACACATAAATCAGTCTAGTGTTCTGCAGAAACACATATCAGTCTAATGCTCCTGTAGGATGCATATAAAGTGGTGATCCCGTAGGACACCTGCAAGGTAACTGCCCAATAGGAAACTAACAATTTTTCCCTCAGTCCATTTTAAACATCTTAACAGTCATTCATGGTTCAGTCAAATATTCTCAACACATAAGCCCTTCAGTTAACCCGTAACGATCATCTTATTCTAATTTAGCCCAAAGTTGGTCAGTAACATATCAATACATCAGTCAACAAACTAAATAATCATAACATCCCCTCTGTCCACAAGAATACAACTATAACATTCCCTCAATTCACAAAAACACAACCATACTTTAGTATATCATACATCCAGTCTAAACAACAATCCACCAGTTTAATCCATACTCTATTAAGCAACATCTACGAGTTACAGTCATTTCAACATTCATAGGTATATATATACATATAGTTTCAATCAAACACAACATACATTCAATCTCAAGTCTACTTCAATATATACCTATCATCTTTGACATCCATCCTCAGTTTAGAGACAAACATACAATCAACATATCCTATTTTATAGGCTTTCAACATCCATATGTATATATATATATATATATATAGTTCCAGTCAAACACAATATACATTCAACCTCAAGTCTACATCCATACGTATATGTCATAACTGACATCCCTACTCAGTTCAGATATAACCATACAGTCAAAACAACTCAAAACTATAGGTGAGTCTGGTAGTAGAAATCCCTTACCTTAGCGTTAGGTAAGCTGCTTAACCGCACTAGAATTCACGAAAACAACCTAAACATCAAGATTAAATTCAATAATTTTCCAACACAACAACCACTTAAAATTAACCCAATGTGAACATTCACCACTTACCCAATGCTAACGAATCGAGTTCCAACCAAAACCAATATTTTTTGTGGACCTAAAGGTAAACAAGCGCTACCTTTAACCTAAGATTGAACAACGATCAACAATTAGTCCAACCATATTATTTGAATTTGTTTTAGAAACCACTACCACCCATAACTTCATCCTTACCCAAATTTTTTTTACCCAACAATCCACACAAGCCAAGAGAGGCAGCGACGTACGAGTGGAAATAAAAACAATGTGCAGTAAACTCGACGGCTAACTTAAAAGAGAAGCTTGACTTGATTCACGACTAGGAGGAACGGCGCGTGACTCACAGGTAGCTTGAAAGGAGACAGTCGGCACAGACCTGTGTGTAGCTCACGACGGTTCACTTGGAGGAGAGCGGTAAACTGTCACTGCAGCAGTCAGACGTCACAAATGGAGACAGGCCGCAACGCGAACTAGTCTTTTGTCCTCAACCTCGGTGGGACAACGACGGTTTAGATAGCCGCCATGAGGTTTGGAGGCAGTGGTCACAGATCTGAACGGAGTGGAGAGGGGAGAGCTGCGGTGGATGGAAGGTAAGGGGAGAGTGGCTAGCGGCTGTGGTTAAGGCAGAAAGGAGAAGAAAAAGTTGGGTGGTGGGTGGTGTGCGCGCGAGGGAAGGAGAAAGGAAAAAGAAATTTTTAATTTCTTTTTTTTTGAATAATAATACATAATTAAAAAAAAATAATAATAATATATTATTATTATTATTATTATTATTATTATTATTATTATTATTATTACCTTTCCAAATTGTTTTTCCTCCTTCACTTCTTTTCTTTTCCATTAAATAAAATTCTCTTCCAAGCTAAAAGCAATACAAATAACGCCTAACAAAATTTAAAATTCTAAAATTGAAGCAATTTGATTAAAATCAATTACCTTGGAGTTCGGAGTGTTACATGCAAAAAGGATTAAGTGATAAAATCTTTTATGGCTATACATTTTTGCGATTAAGTGGGTAGTTTGCACAAAAAGTTATGCGATAAGAAGAGAAAAAGTCTTGGTGTAAGTTAATATGTGAAAATTTTGACGAAGTGTTAGACTAGGCGTTTTAGGTGGATTTTGCGAGAAGAATCAAGTGTTTTGTGGAGAAGAAGTCTGCGAGAAAGCCTTGGAGTTTAAGTTCACGATAAGACTTCTATGCAAATAAAAAGTCGATTAGTTCACATGAAGGTTTCTTATAATAAAAATATAACCACTTGATAAGGTTATTCGCAAAAAATGTTAAGTGGCTGAAGTTATTCGTGGTTTTGGTTTGGCGAGAAGCAAGGTCTAGCAAAGAAAATGTCAAATATGATTTAATAGGGGTTAACATGTAAGATTAAGGATTTAAGCATGGTTGGGTTGAATATTAAATTTACACATGAAAATTTTTAAGCAGGAGCTGGCGAACTGAGAAGAGTTTATTCATGACTAAGTTAGTTTGAGGGCTCTTTATAAGAGGATTTGAGTAACTAAGGAGGGGATGATGAGAGTTTTGTTGAAATGTTGATGTGCTGCTAGTTTACCCACGCGAGAAGAGCCTATGAGAGGAAGAAGAAAGACTTATTTATTAAAATTTTGTGTGTTCTTTTCTCTCAAATGAATTTATGTTAAAATCTTTATTATGATTTCTCTTTACTGATTTGAAAGAAGAATTCAAATGAGAATGTTTCAGAGAGAAAGTTATATTTTCAAGCATGATTTATAATTTTAAAGCTTGATTTGATGATTATGATTTCAATACTATGTTTCTTTGAAATAATGCTAACTTTTATGTGTAAATAAAGAGTCAAGGCCACCATGGAGTGTACGTGCTATGTGGTGGTAAGACGTTGGCTCATGCATTGAAAGAAGAATATAAAGCTTAGCGGCCTAAGCAACAAGGACGAATAAGTATGTTCTCGGATGCTGTTAATACAGTAATTTAAACGCGAGGTAATGAGACCAAGCGTAGCGAACGATTAAGGATCCAGGGCAAAATGAAATCATTTGTTAAGCATAAAGAAAGCTTTATGAGTCATGAAATGATTTATCGGTATGTTTAAATAATTTGATATTATTTTTGTGAAATGATTATGAAAGGGTATTGCGAAAGGTTTTCATAAAACCTCACTAAATCTTTTAGACTTACATTTTAAAAATTTATCTTCCAAAATCAAGCGTTTAGGCCAAGTAGAGAAGAAGGTTGAAGGATTTCCGACAAGGTGATTCAAGGAATTTTGGAAATGCTTAAGCATTGGTTATTTGGTCAAAGTATTGTAATAATGTATGAAGCACCTGTTATTAATAACATATACGTTTTGGTTTGTATTTATTTTGCTTGGCGTTACATTGACTACTATTGCGTTTTGAGTGTTGTTAATAGTTTAAAAGGAGTTAAGAATAAGATTTTCGATAAGAAAGTATCAAAGTTATAACTAACTCGTATCCTATTCTCACTACTTTGGCATTTTGGTCGTATGCAGTACTGTTTGGCGTGTGACATTCTATCTCTTAATTATTTTTGCAGATTAATTCAAATGCCAACTTCTCGCAAGGTGTTACTTCAAAACACCTCCTCTTATCCAAAATGCAAATTTTCCAAACACAACCATATTTTTTTCTTCTTAGACTCAAATTAGAAATAGGTCCCACAACCATGGGTGAAAGGACCACATGCCATGAGAAGTTGGCTAATATGTTGAAAGGAGCGTATGAGCTTAGTGGCTTGAGCAATGAGAAATAAACCAATGAAATCCCAGGAGATGCTAATGATTGTGAAAACACATCAAAATAGTCTATGTGAGGGATGGTTCATGTTCTTGGCAGAAAGAAATGTGGATGACTCATATATGTTTTACGATTTGATGATTGTTAAAATGAGGCATTGAAAGCCTTTTTGTGAAACAAAAATGAATTTATTCAATGCTTTGTATTCCCAAAATGGTTTAAAAAAAGTATCACTCACTAAGTCCTAGACTTACGTTTTAAGTTTTTGTCTACACACAGGTTGTAAGAAACTAAGCTATCATTTGAGAAGCTAAACGATCGAGTTGAAAGCTAAGTGGTCGTTTAAGAAGTTGAGTGATCAAAGCTAAGCTATTGGTCCAAGAGTTAAGCGATCAGACTAAAGAGCTAGGTGATCATTGAAGGTTGAAGACTTTGAAGGCATTTAGAATTCTTATTTAAATCTTGTATTAAGATCTTGTATCTTATATTGTTGTAGAATCTTTTGGGTTTACGTGAATAAGAGTTGTGGATTGCATTATTAAAGTTGTTATGGTTCTACTGTTACTATTAAGGTTGCATGGTATTGGCTTAAGGTTCAAAGGTTCTAAGTCGTGTTATGTTCTTCATGTCAGGTAAGGACACGGGCGGGCGGGGCGTGACACATTCACGTTATGATTTACTTACAAAGCATGAGCTTAATATTTAGAAATGAGCTTATGAGAAATCATATTTAAGATGAGTTACTAAAGCATTCAATTTGAGAAATGTTTCTTTGAACATGAGAATTTTGAATATGATCAATTTGAATGTCGAGTTTCTGAAAGTATTTGCGCGAAGAAATTATTTATGTAGATCTAGATTTGAGACTTGCTTGATGCAAGAGGTTACACAAGCATGCTAACTTAATT
>JBBPDI010000009.1:17451490-17465915 GCA_037974545.1 Cucumis variabilis | reverse complement strand
GACTTGCTAATCTAAGAAGGTTGAACAAAAAGTGATAAATTAAAACAGTAAACAAAAAGTATGCCCACGTGCCAAATTCCTGTTCGTCCACGACTTCGCTCAAAATTACGTTATTTTGGTCAATATTTTTTCCTACTTTATTTTTTACATTAGTTTCTAAAATAACATTATTTTTTTAAAAAAATTATTCTTTGTTTCTTCCATCAATTCTTTCACATCTCTTTTCACATTTTTCTCTACTTTTTAATTAATTTGGAAAAGAATAAATTAAATTTAGAAATTTTCTGTTAATTTAATAAGCAAAAATATATTTTTAGAATTTGAATATTTAATATATATAAATAAAGGAAAAAGAAAAAGGTGTGGGGTCCACCCCATCCACAACTTCGCCAATAACCACTCTATATTTTTCAATAGTTTCTTTCTATCCTATTTTTTACATTAGTTTCTTAAATAACATTATTTTTTTAAAAAAAGTTTCGTTTTCTGTTTCTTCCATCAATTCTTTCGTATCTCTTTTCACCTTTTCCTTTACTTTTTCATTAATTTGGTAAAATATAAATTAAATTTGGAGATTTGATGTTAATTTAATAAGAAAATATATTTTTATAATTGAAATGTTCAATATATATATAATTAAAAAAGAAAAATGTATGTGGTCCCCACACGGCCAAATTCGTGAATCCCATCCACAATATCGCCCACAACTACTCTATTTTTGTCAATAGTTTTTCCTCTACCATATTTTTTACATTAGTTTCTAAAATAACATTATTTTAAAAAAAGTTACACAAATTCTTTCACATATTTTTTTCACATTTCCTATACTTTCCTATTAATTTGGAAAAGAATAAATTAAATTTGAATAGCTGATGTTCATTTAATAACGAAAGATATTTTTAGAATTGGAATATTTAATATATATATATATATATATATATATTAAATATACTTTCACGTGGTTATGGGGTCCAGGTGGCTAAATCACTGTCTGTCCATGACTTTGGCCATAACAACCCTATTTTTGTCAATAGTTTTCTCATACCCTATTTTTCACATTAGTTTCTAAAACAACATTATTTTAAAAAAAAAAGTTTCATTCTTTGTTTCTTACATCAATTCTTTCACATCTCTTTTCACATTTTCTTTTACTTTCCCATTAATTTGGAAGAGAATAAATTAAATTTGAAAGTTGATGTTAGTTTGATAAGAAAATATATTTTTAGAATTGGAATATTCATCACATATATATATATGATGAAAAAAAGAAAAAGGTGTGATGTCCAGGCGGCCAAATCACTTTCCGTTCACGATTTCGTCGATAACTAGCCTATTTTTCTCAATAGTTTCTCTTTACCTTATATTTGACATTAGTTTCTAAAATAACATTATTTAAAATTTAAAAAAAATTCATTCTCCGTTTCTTCCATTAATTCTTTCGCATCTCTTTTCACATTTTCTCTACTTTCCAATTAATTTGGAAGATAACAAATTAAATTTGGAAAGTTGATATTAATTTAATAAGGAAAGATATTTTTAGAATTGAAATATTATAATGAAAAAAGAAAAAGGTATGGGTCCAAGCAGTCAAATCACTGAAGTCGTGGATCCTGTCCAAGATTTCGTCCATAACTACCCTATTTTTAACATCAGTTTCTAAAGTAACATTATTTTTTAAAAAAAGTTTCATTATTTATTCCTTCAATTCTTTCACATCTTTTTCCACATTTTCCACTACTTTTCCATTAATTTGGAAAAGAATAAATTAAATTTGGAAAGAAAGATATATTTAGAATTTGAATATTTAATATATATGAAAACAGAAAAAGATGTGGGGTCCACGCGGCAAAAAAACTCCTTGTCCACAACTTTCCCCATAACTACCCTAATTTTTTGTCAATAGTTTCCCCTTATCCTATTTTTGACATTTGTTTATTAAATAACATTATTTTTTTAAAAAAATTCGTTCTCTGTTTCTTCCATCAATTCTTTCAGATCTCTTTTCACATTTTCCTTTACTTTCCCATTAATTTGGAAACGAATAAATTAAATTTGAAAATTTGATGTTAATTTAATAAGGAAATATATTTTTAGAATTGGAATATTCAATATATATATATATATATATATATATATATATAATGAAAAAAATGTGTGGGGTCCACGCGGTCAAATCAAGCCCGTCGACAACTTCGCCCATAACTACTCCATTATTTTCAATAGTTTCCCCCTACCCTATTTTTTACATTAGTTTCTAAAATAACGTTATTTTCTTAAAAAATGTTTATTCTCTATTGATGGAAACGGTAGACATGCACAGCAGAATAAGGATCAGATTTTTACTCTAATTACAACTAAATACTTCAGTGATTAACATGCATTGCAACCCTTAAATGGAACAAAATAGGGTTAATAGAAAAGCTCACCTTTGATGCTTTTCTATTATTGTAATCTTCTCACGAGCTCTTCACGATCTCCTCACGAAATCAAAATTGGGACTACCACTAGTGTTGACCCGCTATTCTCCAAACTTAGAACCAAATTGTGGGACTCGAACGGTAGAGAAAATAGGGACAAAGATGGATTTAGAAGGAAGAACTTTTGGAGAGAAAAGGAAATTTGGTTTGATTTTGCAATTCCAAATTACAAAATCAATTTTTAACCAAAAACTAAAAACCAAAAATCAATTTTTATTTCATTTCCAATCCATTCCTTTTATAAGCAAACTACATGCAAAATTTGCATGTAGTGAGCTTCCACTCTCCACACATGCATGAAATCATTTGTTAATTACATGCAATATTCTTTCAAGGGTAAAATGGTCATTTGACATTTAAAAAGTCAAAAATCAACATTTTGATTTTTTACCATTTTATCCGTCTTCACTAATTTCAACCTCCTGGGTATGAATTCACATTCATTTTTCTAAAATTCAAATCACATTTAAATATAAAGTCGATCAAAATTTGATTTTTCAAAGTCAAAAATCAACATTTTGACTCTTTACATCTTTGACATTTTTAATCAATTCTGAGCTTCCAAATATGAATCCATATTCATAGCTCTATTTTAAGTTATAACCGATGACTATATCATATATTTTTGTCAGTTTCTCTCTCTTTACCTAATTCGAATAATTCGAATTATTCCATCATAATATTCTAAGTTGATTCCTTGTTAGCTAGCGGGGGAACCTAATGAACCTATAGATCATGAGCTCCAACGATTCGAGATTAACTGGCTAAACTCTTTTAGACCGAGTTAATCAACCTTCATTAACTAACGGATCATTCCACTAAAGTTCCATAGTTGCACTCTCCTCACTATAGATATATTTGTGTCCATGTGATATAACCATGATAAGTAAGTTAATCCTTCACAGGTTGTTCATAATCTCGGTTAGGTCAAAGTACCGTTTTACCCCCGAGATTATATCTTTTCTCCTTAAGTCCCACTGATCCACTATAAAACTCCTTGCTTAACGACTTCTTCTGTAAACCTTTCCTTATGGAAGGATCGGACCTCGGACAAAAAGAAGAAAAGCCTGGGAGGACAGAAAGGACAAAGATATAAAGCAATATAGCCTGTTCGGAAAGCGCATCTCGCATCGCATACCGGATATCTCATACCTACTTTCGAAAGAGTCTCGGATAGAGCATATCGAAGACACCTGCCCCTGACCTGTCCTATCTTAGAAAAGGAGGCCTGCTGCTTAACTCAAATACGAACTGGATATATCCAATATGGCTATGCCAACATAGGAAGGTCTCAATATGAATTACGAGTCTCTATTCGTTGGGGTAATGTGGTCAAAATATCCTCCAACCTTTAAATCGAATCCCTATCGAGCCAATGAGAGGGTGGGGCCCCTTGTTCAAGACTTGGATTTAATCCTTAATGGAACAACCTATCTACTAACCCTAGAGTGGGTAGGAGTAAATTTCGTCTTGCACCCTATGTCTCTAGCTATCCATCCGGTGTTACCCCTAAAATGGGAGGCTTATTGGGCCAACGCCATTGAGTTGCCCTCACTTATGCAGATCTAAGGATAATCTCGTGTGAACAAAAGTTAATAGTTAGCTTAGGATTAAGATTAAGTTACATAGATATCTATAAACGAAATAGTTGGTTTTAAAGTCAACGGTGTTATAACCTAAAAGCTACTATTTCTATGGTTCCAGTCTTATGTAAACTCTTTACATAGGATACCACCATTTCCATGTCTCTACATGAACGATTTAGGATCACATCGTTTGTACTAACTACAAAGCATGTCGTATCTATAGTGTCCACAGAATAATTCACCCAACCGTATTCGTATACTATAGACTATTCAGGCTATATACTCGAATTTGATCCACATTTATGTCTCTACATATAAAGTTCAAGTTTACTATATATAATAGCCTTGGGTCCTTCATTTATTGGCTTTAAGATTATAGTATCAATAACGATTTTATTTAATAGATTTCGAATACAAACTACGAGTTTTAGGACATAAATTCCATCACTAAGATGAAAAATAGAAGTATTAGGTTAAATGATCTTGGACTGAAATTCCCCTGAAGGCCCCAAGATGAAAAACATAAGCATTAGATTAAATGAGCTTGAGCCAAAGTTTTCCCAAGATGTCCCTTAGTTGAAAAATAGAAGAATTAGGTTAAAAGTCTTGAGCCAAATCTTCTTCGAGTTGGACTGAGACACCCAATATAATTTTATGTGTAATTTACGTATAAGTCCCAATTTAATTTTCTTGTGTTTTATGTATAGACTCCTAATTTAATTTTCTTAATTGTCTAGGAGTTCACGTTATATTACTAAAAAAAATACTGTAGAATGGTTTGATAAGATGCTTGAAACGTAGGGGTGTTTCTAGTTCAAGTTGACTTAGGTTGAAGACTTTTTAAACCCTAATCCATTTGATTCGTTTAAAATACTAGTTGAACGAGAGTTTTGTTGCATTCTCGTGTATGAAAATGAATTGAAAAAGAAAATGAGAGTTTCAATGCATTCTTGTGTATGAAAAAGAAATACATAAGTGATATTAACTTCATTTTCAACAAGTTTGGTTCAATATGCTTTCCTATTGTGACCTATAGCTTTACATCAAGAACACTACTTGACTACATGCACATAGTTTGTCGTCGACCAACTTGACCAACTATTTGTGGTGGTAAGATTACTCTATCGACAAATCCTGTTATAGTTTTCCATTAAGAGACATGACATACTAGGAAGATAGATCTAATGTAACTAGCCAACATGATGTGACGTAGTAGGCACATGAGCATAGTGTGTACGGGTCGACGTTCCTCACTCTAAAAGCAATGAGTGCATGTAAACACAAAATTTCATAGTAATCGAACTCACCATGCATGCACTTTCTATCATGTAAATTAACACGAGGATTTATATGATCGTCCATGATCTCCAACTCATGGTCGAATAATACCGTTTCTTTAGCTTAATGCTATCTCCCTACGTTTGGCAAACCATGTTTGGTCAATAAATCTAATGTGGTCCAAGAAAGCGATTATTAGAAGTACCCGTGCGTCCTTCAAAACTGCATTGGTGCATTCCGTGATATTGGTCGTTATCTGATCATATTGCATGCCCTTCTAATATACACGGGCCCACTTAGACAAGCACTCTTTGGTTAGATACGATTACACTCTTTTGTAGCATGCCAACTTGTTCCAATAATGCTGAAATACGAATTCCTGACATGCTTTGCAGCTAACATACAATTTGCATACATGTTATCATTATTGAACTTTGTTGTTTGGTTCAAACTCAAACGATGGATACATAGTGCATGGAACTTACAAGGAAGACTTGGGCAATGGATTTGGCGATACTCTTATGCCAATTAGATACGAACAATAGCCCATTCAGATCATCGATAATGCATATCTCGATGGTGAGTTGTTTCGAGATCCTCGGAGATTTAAATCAAAAGTTACAAATCTGATATCTCAGAGTAGTGTTATCCCTGGATCCATCGGAATTTAAATCATAAAGTTACATATTTGATATCTCGGTGCATTGTTGTCCCAAGATCCATCGGGGTTTAAATCTTAAAGTTACTTTTTATAGATCTCGGTTGGAACTTGATCGGACTCAGGCTTAAAATATTGAAGAATTGGGTCGTGTTTTGTCTCATTCAGAAGTCCATATCGAGATCCACACGAATTTGACAAAAATACCATAAAGTTCAAATATTTTTCATTTATTATTCTAGTAGTTAGTGGCTTGTTGAAGAAGTTTTAAAGTGTCATAGAAAAAATCCCAAGAAGGAAAGTGACCTTCCAAAGTGCTTCTCTTTCCAAAAGTGTTTGGTACTCTCTCTCTTTGCAAAAGGAAACGTTTGTTCCAAATTTTTAAAAAAATCTCAAGGAAAAATTCAGGTGAACATTAATATTTCCTTTGTAGTTTTCGTACTGATAAAGTTGTTTATCGTTATTACAATGCATTTTCTTACATAATCTCAATGTTGGTTCATATACCTCGGTAGGATTGATTTAGCCTGAGATTATAGTGTATGGTTTCAAATCTTGGTCGAGTTTTTTTATACTTTTACCTTGAGATTACACCTGTGTTCATTATTTTTCTTTCTATATTTGCAAGATGCCTCATGTGTTTGTTGGTTTTGGTGGTGAATGAAAGGAGGCTGAGAAAGAATATGTCGGAGGATAACTGAAAGGGTTAAATGTCAATCTGCATATCAAGTTTAAGGATTCTTTTAGGGAATTCTATAAAATAACTCGGATAAATTTTGCTAAGTATGATTTAGTTCTTAAATGTCTGTATAATATAAAACCATTTGTGGGGGCTTTCGTTATTGCTAATCAAGAAGACCTCGAGTTTTATTTAAATAAGGATGATGTGTCACAAGTTGCCATTTTGGTTTCTAAGGTAATATTCCAATGGTCTGTGAAGTGTGTAATATTCCTATGGCCCACAAAATCAAGAAATTGGACTCTTTTAATCCCAACCTTAAGTGCTCACTTATATGGAATGAGGTTAGTGATCTGAGTACGTTGACTACGAACATGTGTCCCTTAGAGTTGGGAGATAATAGAGATGGATTAGGGTAGCATTGACATTGTTGAGTTTATGGGCGATGTTGGCCAGGACCGTGACATTGAATTAGAAGTTAATGATGATATTTATGCGTTAGATGTATGTCTGATTCATATGTCAGTACTTATCGTGAAGGCAATAACGACAATGATCACGAAATGATGGCTATAGAGATTGCATGCAATTTGAGTCCAGAATTGGGTGAGACCATTAGAACACTTGAGAACGATGATTAGTCATGTGATGCATTAGAAAGTGACAACGAAGAATTACCTCCATAAATTAGCAACAAAAGTGAAAGCCTGTGGAAATGCTGTTGGAACACACAGTTTTTGTCTCAGTCGAGTCATACCTAGAAGATATACAGGTTGGTTGTTTTTTTTAACAAGAAATATTTGACAAAGAAACTTACGGTGTTCGCCATCATGAAAAACTTTCAATTTCGTATGCACAGATTGAACAAGAATTTGTATGTCCTTAGGTGCTCTTATTCTCCCATTTCGTGGAAACTAAAGGTTGCAAAACTGAAAGATTCTAATCTGTTTAAGGTTTATAAGTATGATAGTATGTGTACGTGCCAAAAAGTCTTAAAGAAACAAGATCATAAACAAGCTAAGAGCTGGGTTATAGCCGAACTGATCCAGTCAAACTACGAAGATGTTAGCTGCGGTTATAAGTCCAAAGAAATAATTCAAGAAATTTGGAAGGAGTTTGACATCGATCTGTTGTACGAGAGGGCTTGGAGGGCTCGAGAGGCTGCACTTTTAATGGTAAGAGGGTCCTTCAGAGAATCTTACGCTTTATTGGCTCGTTATGGAGAAGCGTTGAAGATTGCCAATTTGGGGACTCATTATGATTTAGAGGTGGATCCCAATGGTCATTTCAAGTATGTGTATATGGCACTTAGGGCATCCATCCGAGGTTTTTTGAATTGTATAAGGTTGATTTTGGTGGTTGATGCTGCTCATTACAAACGGAAGTACAAGGGTACTATGCTCGTTGCGGTGCCAATTAATGCTAATAAGCAAGTATATATACTTGGTTGCATTTGGATCTCGTTGTATCTCAAGTTACCACTGCATCGAGATATACAAAATGAACCTTTATGTTTTAGATCTTTGTTGATCTCAGTAGAGGTGTAAATGGGTTGAGGAGATTTTTTTTACCAATCTGAATTTTTGGGTTAGTTAAATTGACAATCCAACTAACCGAAATAAGATTTTAATCCCAACCCTAAAAATTCAGGTTGAGTTATCAAGTTATTTATTTTATTTTATTTTTTAAAGTATATTAATGATTAACTTAAAATACTTAAATTTGTCTACAACACATTTTAATAACTAAAATTTTATAAATCTCAAATGAAACACAAATGTTAAAAGTCAAAATTCAATATATCTATTAGAAACTTAACAAAACTTAATAATAATATATATGACTTATAATATTTATAAGTTTTTATATACATTTTAATATATTAAAAATTTGGGTTGGGTTGGGTCAACCCAGATTCTTAAAAATGTAACCTACCCAAACTCAACCTAACCCAATCAAAAAATATATTAAAAAAAATTCAACCAACCCAACCCTTATAATTTGGGTTGGGTAATCAGAGTTGTTCGTGTCACGTTCTTTCCTGCACACATCCTTAGCCTCGTTATGCAAAACATAATGCAACTTGAGCAATCCTTGCGGCTCTAATGTGAAACTTCAGAATGCTCGCTTAAGTCTTTTAAAGATATGAGTGATAAAGAACATAACCATAACACAACATAAATAGTAATTAGTGCAACTTAGACTTTTTTTAACTTAAACTTATGGGTTCTACAATCACAAAAATACAAACATCCTTAATACAAGAGCTTAACAAAGAAATCCTAAATACCTTCACATCCTTCAACCTTTAAACTTATGCACTGGTAGCTTAGCTTCTTAACCGATCTCAACACCTCACAACTTTAGAAAGGTGAAAATTTAAAAGAGGAGTCCAATGACTTAGTGAGTGATACTTTTAAAATCTTTTCGGGAAGATTACAACACATATGAATAATAATTTTCGTTTCATAAATACTGGCTCAATGCCTCCTTTCAATAAACATAAACAGACATTAGTCCTCCATTATTCCTTACTACCAAGTCGATAAACCATTTCCCTATGCCAAGACTCGACATCTTGCATTTAAACTACTGTGATGTCCTTTTCATCAACATAATTCAAGAATTTTCCTGGTCTATTTCTCGTTGCTTAGGCCGCTAAGCTCAATATACTCTTTTTATATATTGGCCGACTTCACTCCACCATACATTCCGTTTCTATGTGGCTGCTTTTATTCCTTATATGCACATAATAGATAGTTTATTGATAGGAATATAACTAATGGTTTACTCTCAATCAAAGCATACAATACAATCAATAAACATGAGCTTTAATTTACTTGAAACATAATACTAAAAGTTTCTTCATAAAGCATGCTTTTATAAACATAAACGTGAATCACATGATACATGAAACACTAGATTAAGTAAGGAAAGCTTTAGAAATTTGGAATCTCTTTTAGAAAATCACTCACAATACTAGGTTTTCCTTTTGCTCACGGTCCTTTTCCTAAACCCTCTTCTCGCTGAAAAGTTCCTTAACAGAATAATCCTTAAGTAATTTCTTAACAAAACTTTGAATAAAAACCCTTTGCTTCTATCTTTATATCTTATTTATACTAATCTCAAAATAGATTAGTCATTCCTTGAGCTCTTAGTAACTCGCTTCCCAAAATTCTAAGTATTTTCATATCATGATACTTGGAGTCCAACTCCACCGAATACTTAACTTTTAGTGATCCCACACGAGATTGCCCGGAGAATCTTAGGAAAACATTCTCTGTCTCTAGTCTCAACCGGCACAACTCTGAGATTATTCCAAGTTCCTTCAAATTTCCTTCTTTACCTTCAATCTCAAGTGGACTGATGCTCAAGATTGCTCGAGGTCTTCTTAGACTTGCTTCTCTTCCTTAAATCTCGATCGAACTTCATTCCAAGATTGCTCGAGAACCATATTTTTATGCTTTTATCCCTCATCTTGATCAAGCAAGCACTAAGATTACCTCGAGATTACCCATTTGTCTTTAATCTTGTCTGAGATTTCACATGACTGTTCAAGATTCAACTTTAAAACTCTTCAATTTTTCATCTCGATCTGCAACAACCCCGAGATCAACCTTCTTTCTTCAATCTCAGGATACCATTACACCGAGTTCTATAACTAAATCAAAAGACACATTTATTATGGTGATTAATTGCAAGACATTTATTATGATAATTAATTGGAAGTAATTTATTAGAAGATACTCTAAATAACATTATTCATAATACTTTACTACAAAAAATGAATTTATTACGCGTTCTAATTAGAAGACAATGTTATTACAAGAATTCATTACAGTGCATTTACTATGAGATTTAATTACAACAAATCAGAAACACATATAATTATTACAAGAAATACTAACAATCTTTCTAAAGAAAACTTATTGGCCCATAACTCGATGACATATTGTTGTCTAAACAACTTCATGTGCTTTTGATCTAAACATTGGTATGGATCATCAGCCGCAACACACTCAAGAAACTTGACACAAAAAATTTCACAATTTGAGGGCTTCCCAATTTGTAGAACTTCCTTGCTCCTTTTCACCCAAGGATTGTACTTGAAATGTTATCTTGTGTTGTCTAGGTTGATCGCTATACACAGGGATGGGATGACATGTGTGATGGTACAAAGAATAGGGTCAATAATGAAATCGTTAATATAGTTATGTATAGAGTCAAAGACATTAACCTTGCAATGCTTAACGTTAGACGCAACCATCATCCAATGTTATTCCATATTAAGTGGCCACATTACCCAATAAAATTCGATTCACAATTTTCTATCATTGATGATACCGATAGATTAGTCAAAGAAGTATCTCAGATCCGATTGGGTCTATAATTGGGCATGTACAGTTTGGTTTGTCCATGGAGTCTGGGTACCATCCTTCATCAAAATCAATCTGTTATCAAGACGTCGTGCGATTGTTTCATGTTGTTGAATTGGGTCCTTAGATAACATAGACAAGTAAAATTGTAAGTAGTCGTTTGTGCATCAATCTACTTACGACAATCTAACCATAAGTAGTAAGAACTAATCATGAACGATGAGTCCAATATCATAAATTGGTATCTACACTAATCCGCTCTCGAGGTAACTTCCATTGAATGTGCATCATCAGCAGATCCATGGTCTACAAAAGGTTCAAACATTAGTAATGTAATATTTAAATATAACCTTTCAGTGCATAGCCCTAAACTTACATCTCGAATGACTCAAGTGTTTTTCTCCAATGTTTGGAAGAAACACTTTTTACAGAAGGAGTAGACAATAGTCCACTCTTCATGCTTGGTCTTCAGATTTCCTTGCATGACAAGTACACCTTCCACACGTCTACATCAACTGGCTAGATGAGGTTGTACTAGAGGTGTAAACAAGTTGGATTGATTGGGTTGAAGGACATTTCCAATCCAACCCATATTTTCGAGTTGGTTGGGTTGGTAACCCGAATAACATGAATAATATTTCCAACCCAACCCAACTCAATCCTTAAAGTATGGGTTGAGTTTGGTTGTTTGGTCATATTGGATTTTTTCATTACTAATATTTGCAAAGTTTAAAATTGTTGTACCTATCATACCGATAAATACACACATTCGAAAATTCAAACATCCATAAATTCAAATTTTCGAACATCCATAAAAGTTCAACATTCTAAATATTATCTATTAATATTCATGAAGTAGAACTTTAATAAAAAAATTCTAAAACATAAGAGAAGCCAAATATAAAACTAACTTCTAAAATCCATTCAAGTATCCCAAGCATTCAAATTTGTCCTGAAAATTCAAGAAACATACCAAGTAAGTAGTTTAAATAAAATAAATGAATTGGCGAAAATATAAGTATTCAACTTACCATGAGAATTGTCAACTCATAGATCATGTTTGTGATGTGATGGAGGACTTGATATTATCTAAACATAAAAAATAAAAATATATAATGTCATATAACTATATAAGAATATAATTTTCAATAAAAATCAAAGTTAGAGACAACACTTACCGCTTTCAAATTTTTCACAAATCTCCATTTCTTCAAGCTCTAGACAAAGATCCAATAAGGTTATTTTGTCACGATCCCAATTTTGTGTACAAATCAAAGCTTCCACTGTCTTAGGTGATAAAGAGCTCTTAAAAGAATCCAAAATCTTTTCTCCAGTACTAATTAAATGCAGATTTAGAAGCCAAAGTGGACACCAGAATGACAAAATTATCTTAAGCAACTTTGATAGAATTTGGTATTTAACACTATTTAATTTCCACCAAGTAAGAACATCAAACTAATCATTTAGTTCCTCACAAGGGTCAGATAAATACTAATCAACATCATTCCTCAGTTCTAAATTATTTTTTTCTTCTCTTCTTGTCTTGTACCGTGATAACACTCTACTACTTGCCTTAGTTTCCACCATAGTTTCCAAACTCAATAGTCTCAAACTATCACTTGATTCTACTTGTTTACAAACAGCACCTTGACCACTCAAATCATTATAAAAGCCATCAACTTGTGATTTGTAGCAATTATACAAACGCATCAAATAAGCTTTAATCTCATCAACAAGAACTTTAACCATAACATTGTCATGTAAACTTTCAAAGTGAAAGCCAACAGTCCAATTTATATCAAGGGTCAAGCACCACAACTAGAAATACAAGCTTGTTAATTTTCTCAATTGAGCTCCAATATTTGTCATATTTGACTTCATATTTATAGCCATATTATGTAAAATAGAGTTATGTTCATTGCTCAAACCAATTAAAAGATCATTAATCCCCTAGATTCTCATGAAAAAAAGAATTGGCAGTCACATATAAAGAATCGCTAATCTTATTAGTGACATTATAGAACACCTTAAAAAAGATGACAAACACTTTACTAATTTTTCAATCATACTTGGTGGTCAAATCCTCTTCTTCTCATGTTCATCTTCTGCAAATAGTCTTGATAATCCAACTCCTCTTCCTCTAATATTTGAAAAGCTTTATCAAATTTAAGTACATTCTCAAGCATAAGATACATAGAATTCCATCTTGGTTGGAACATCCAAACAAACAAGAGCTTTACAATTAATTTTCTCTTGTTTTACACCAAGGTTTAAACTTTGTCAATCTTTCAGGGAATGATCTAACATACAGTACAACATTACAAACATAAAGAATGGAATCATGCATTTATTTCAATCCTTCATTTACAATCAAGTTAATTACGTGAGCATAATACCTTATGTATTACAATTCTTCTTCCAAGATTAGGGTTTTTCAACTTCTACGTCCTTTCTTGATATATGAAATTGTCCCATCGTTTGAACATGCATTATCAACAATTATAGAAAAGACTTTATCGATCCCTCATTCCAATAAACAACTCTCAATGAGCTTTCCAATAGTATCACCCTCATGGTTAGCAACTTGACAAAAGTTTAAAATCTTTTTATGCAAAATCCAATTTAAACCAATGAAGTGTGCAACGAGTACCATGTAGTTAACAATTTGCAAAGAAGTCCATGTGTCAATTGTCAAACATACCCTTTGAGAATTGCTAACTAAGAATGGTTTCAACTTCTTCTTTTCATTAATATACAACAGATATATATCTTTAGCAATTGTTACTCTTCAAAGAGGGTCAAACATAGGACAAGCCACTCTATAAAATGTCTAAGCCCCTCATTCTTGATAAACTTGAATGGAAACTCATAAAAAATTATTATCTTAGCACATGCTTCCCTACATAATTGTTAACTAAAAATAGTAGTCACAAAATTACTACCATTTTTTTCACCAGTGAAATGTTTAAGAGTCAAAATAGTTTGTCATGTTTCTACTTTCTTATATGGGTACTTCTTACACTGATGTTTTAAGTTCTTTCATAATATGCTAGTTCCACATGAGGTAGTATCACAACAATACTCTTTATTATAATAATTGCATGTGTACCTAGAACTATTCTCTTCAAACTAATTTGTGAAGTAATCCATACAATGAAAGTTGTCTTCTTAGTGGCTCTAGCTCTCTTCTTATTGGGTAGTGGTAGTTTACTTGAACTCATAATTCCTGTTTGGGTTATTAGTGGAAGGGGCAAACCAGGACTAAGACTATGACTAAGGCTGGTTTCACTACGTGTTGTCCACTCCATGGTCTAAAAGAGTATAAAAACTAAAGTCAGATCACCCACACAACATAGCAGAATGTAAACAAC
>JBBPDI010000009.1:17437549-17451390 GCA_037974545.1 Cucumis variabilis | reverse complement strand
TATAGCCTCGGAACATTAGTTTATTGGCTTTCAGATTATAGTATCAATAAGACAATTTTATTTAATAGAATTTTGAACACAAACTACGAGTTTTAGGACATAAATTCCAACATTATAGACAACATCATCAGCATGAAAAATACGATAAACGTTAAGATTCACTTAAAATATTCCTAAATAACTTTTGAAAAAGAGTGAAACACTTCATTCTTTTGAGAGAGTGTGGGAAACACTTTTAGAAAGAGAAGCACTTTGGAAAACTCACTTTCCTTCTTGGTATTTGTTGTGGGACATTGAAAAACTTGAAACTTCTTCAACATGCCACTAACTACTACAATAATAAATTTAAAATATTATATCATTGAGGGTGTTTTAGTCAATTTAGTGTTGATCTTGGTATGGAGTTCACTGAGCGAGGCAAAAAAAGGCGTAAGTCTTAGGTTTCTCGAGGATGTTGAGAACCTGAGTCTAAGTGAGGATAAGGATGGAGGATTATGATATAACTTTGGGCTTAGTTTAACCCACGTTGGATGGCTCTATGTGCATATAGGAGCAAATATGGAGGTTGTTACTGTGGTAAGCGCTAAGTATGTGTATGCTCGATTTGGTCGTGTGTTTCCTTGTGGATATAGATCACATGTGAATTATTATCGACCGTATATTTTGTATTCTATCATGGTTGGATTGGATGGAGGTTGTTACTATGGTAGGTACTAAATATGCGTGAGCTAAATCTTGTCTCATGTTTCGTCGTGGATATGGATCATGTGTGAGCTATTCTCGATCGTGTATTCTACCATGGTTGCTTGGATGGAGGTTGCTATTGTGGCAGACACTAAATGTGTGTGAGCTTAGTTTGGTAGCATGATTCCTTGATCATGTTCAAGCTATTCTCTATCGTATATTTAGGCTCTCTGCTATGATAGACCCTCATATGGTACAGGTTTTTTAGCAAAAACTTGTGGTTTATGATAATATGTGATTTTAACGTTTTAATTATTATTTTTTGTTGATGTCATACAACACACCACTAACTACTACAATAATAAATTCTAAATATTTGATCATTCGAGCCAACTGTGCACCGAGTTATGTTTTTTATAAATTTCTTATTTAAAACTCGGGATATTTGAGGATAAAAATGACCTAAGATATACTTCTATGAATTCATTATTTAAGACTCGGGATACCTTGGTGGAACGATGCCTGAGATCTCACTTCTGTTAATTCCTTATTTCAACATCGGGAAATCTCAGGACAACGATGGCCCGAGTTATGTACTCTGAAGTAATAGATAATATATCTTGGTGGATCGCGGGCTACCACTGCACCGAGAGATGCAATATGAAACATTCTTTGATAAAACTGAGATTAGTTACAAACCATTTATTATGGTCATTTATTGGCAGAATGAATTTAGTAGTAGGTAGTAATTGCAACAATGAATTAAAGAAGAATGAAGTTTCAATATATAAATGATATTCGTCAATCTCATTAGAAGTTTTTTAACCTAAACTACTTCAATTTCTAAATCATTTAAGTTACATGCTTTCAAGAAGCGACAATCTCATTAGAAGTTCTTTAACCTAAACACTTCAATTTCTAAATCATTTAAATTACATACTTTCAATATTTGTCAATCTCATTAGAAGTTCTTTGACATAAACGACTTCAATTTCTAAATCATTTAAGTTACATGCTTTTGATATTTGTCAATCTCATTACAATTTCTCTAAGCATACCACAAAGATAGGCATTAATTAAAAAGATCAACGAATTGTATTTTTAATTACAAGAAGGCTCTATTGGCTCATAATTGGATTGTCAATTGTCAGTGAAATATGGGGCTGTTTTTTTAGTTTAGGGTTTTAAAGGAGGAACGGGTTACATTGTATTAAAAAAATTTACAACAATAAATCTCACAATCACTCGTTATCGTTTGTGGAGGTGCAGCTTGTACACGATATACCGACCATGGTGTCGGAGGTAGATTTGGCTTCACCATGAACATGTCGCCGCACTACATCAGAGTTAGAACAATGCACCTTATGTTGTAGAGTTCTTTATTAAGGTCTGTTTCCAACGTCAAATAGCACGATCAAAACTCAATGGCATCCTCTAATGTTGTACGACAGGTATATGAAGTTCACGTCCATCCATGCCTTATCATAACCTAGATGTTGATTTACCAAATATTGACTCTTACCTAAATCATGTGTTTCACCCAAGCGAGTGCCCCTCTTAATCTCCTTGTACATACCTAGTGATGGAACACGAGATATGCGCATCGGAATAAGGATCAAATTTACTCTAAATAATTTAGTAATTAACATGTATAAACTATCCTAATTAAATGATCGAATACATACCTTCGTAGTTTCACGATTCCTTGATATCTCCTCATGAACACAGGCCACCACTAGAGTTTATTAGCTATTCTTCATACTTATAATCGTGTTGTGGGATCCGATAGGTGAAGAAAATTGAGAGAGAGATAGAAAAATAGAGGAAGAACTTAGGTTTGAGATTAAGGAGAGAAATAATTTATTGAGAGAATTTTGTAATACCAAATTAGAGAATTGGCAAAAGTTTTTCAACTATTGAAAAATAGCCTTTAAGTAAGCTAATTGCATATAATTAGTTTATTAAATCTCAACACCTAACAATCCACTAACCATTAGTGGAACATAGTGGGCTAAGTATTTACATCTAATGTAGCCACTTATCCTACTAAGTCTTAGTAGAATTATCCAACAAAATGTTAGATTTTTCCACTAACTTTAGTCAAAGGGCAATATAGTCATTTGGCAATTCAAGTCAAAGTCAAACTTTGACTTTTTAAAGTTAAAAGTCAACATTTTGACGTTTTACCATTTTGTCCATCTTGAATAATTCCAACCTCTCAAGTATGAATCCACATTCATTTCTTCGAAATTCAAATCACATTTGAATATAAAGCCGATCAAAGTTTGGATTTTCAAAGTCAAAGGTCAACATTTTAACTTTTTACAACTTTGATCATTTTCATCAATTATGAGCTTCTAAATACGAACTTGTATTCATATTTTTAATATTTAAATCACATTTTAACATAAATCTCTATCTCAAACTTATAATTGATGACTATATTAAATATATTTGTCGGTTTCTCTCTTTTTACCTAATTCAAACAATTCAAATTATTCCACCATATTGTTCTAAGTTAATTCCATATGAGCTAGTAGGAAAACCTAATGGACATATAGATCTTGGACTCCAACAATTTGAGATTAACTGTATAAACCTTTTTAGACCGAGCTAATCAACATTTCTTAACTAACTGGTCATTCTACTAAAGTTTCATAGTTACACTTCTCTCACCGGAGATATATTTTTGTCCATCTGATGTAACCATGATCACTAAGTTAATCCTTCACAAGTTGTTTGTAACCTCAATTTGGTCAAAATACCGTTTTATCCCTAAGACTAAGTTCCAATGATCCACTATTAAACAATTGGTTTAAGGTCAAACCTATAAACCAAATCCCTCTTGAACCAATGAAAGGGTGGGGCCCCTTTGTTCTGAACATGGATTCTTTTCTTAAGGAAACAACCTATCTATTAATCCTAAAGTGAGTATTAAGGAATTCTGCCTGGTACCCTATGTCTCTAGCAATCCACCCGATCTTACCCCTGAAATAGAAGGCTAATTGGGCCAGTGATGTTAACTTGCCCTCACCTATGCATATATAAAGATGATTCTATAACTACAAGAAAATAGAGGTCTCTTGACGCACAATTGTGTTAAGAGATATATGAAAAAGTGTTAGAAAATCCTTTTTCGACACATAAATTTGTGTCGAGATCAGAGTTGGAGAAAATGATTCGGTAAAGGATCTCCGGACGCACAAAATATAGCATCGGGAGATCCTCTCTTTTTTTCACAAAATCGAGAACGAGATCTAAAAAAATTTTAAAATTAGCAAAGCTAAGGCAAAAGTAAAAGTCGAATTTTGGATTTTAGAGTGAAAATCTAACTTAATTAAATAAATAACTAACCGAAAGAGATAGAGGTGTTGATGGCACTAGAAGGAAGGACTAAGAACATGAAGAACAATAACAATAAATTAATAACAAAATCAACAATAAAAATAAAATTCACACAATCAACAACAAATCCATACAACAAAATGAACATAGTTTACACATGATTGATACAAAAGATTTATATACCGGTGGGTTGGCAGTGATGACAAGTGAAAAAAAGGAAAAAAATTATAAAGAAAAAAAAGGAAGAATGAGATTGGCTTACTATCAGTAAGGGACAATGATGAAATGTGAAGGTTGCACGACGGAGTTTGACGGCAAGGATCGACAATGGACGGCGATAGAAATCTTCTTCCTCTTACAAAAGTCTGAAATCTCTCTCTCTTTCTCTTATTTTTCGACTGCCTTTCAAATGTATAAAACAGATATGAAAAGTGAGTTTTAAAGGGGAACTCCATAAGAGGAGTGTCAGGAGTTTACACACCAAGTTTGATGCCATTACACATGGCATCGGAAGAAGTTAAATATATTTTAAAAAATTATAAACTTTTCCCAATGCCATGCATAACGGTGTTGGGAAAAGTTAAATATATTAAAAAAGTTATAAACGTCTCTTGATGCCTTTATGCATGGCGTTGGGAAAACATTATATTTTTTTATTAAATTACCTTATACTAGCATCGGGAGAAGCTTTTTTCCAGACATTACTTTTCCGAACGTCTGTGTTGTGCATCAAGAAATACATATTTTCTTTTAGTGTGATTGAACATAAATTCTTAATTAGTCTAAGATTAAGATTAAGTTACCTAGGTCATCATAATCAAAATAGTCAGTTTTATATATTCAACGATGTTATCTTAAAAGTGACTATTTCATGGTTCTAGTCTTATGCAAACTCTTTACATAGGATGCCTCCACTTCCATGTCTCTACATAAACAATTCAAGATCACATCGTTTGTATTAACTATAAAGTGGGTCACACCCATAGTGTCCCCAGAATAAGGGTCCAACCTTATTCATATACTATAGACCATTTGGGTTATATAGTTGAACTTGATCTATGTTTATGTCTCTACATAAAATTCACGTCTACACTACATAGCCTCGTGACCTTAGTTTATTGGATTTAAGATTATAGTATTCTATTTTCACTAATAAGTCCTCAATAACTTCTTTATTGAATAGAGTATAATTTTAAATTATGAGTTTTAGGACATAAATTCCAATACCTATGCTACATCTTAGGAAATTCTGCAACATAGGATGAACCAAAACACAAATTATGTACAAGTTGAGAATAAAAATTGAACCACAAGTTGTTTGAACATACCGCGATGGCATGTTCAGCCATAATGATTTGTTTCTTCACGTGCAAGGGATTAAAATTGAGACGTAACTTCTTCTGGATGAACAGGAACATTCTGTCGATCATCTACAAATGATGACAAGCTGATAACGTGTATAAACATTCGTTATTATACCTTCTTTTATTAAAATAATGACACCAAAAACACATAAGAAGATAATCAAAGTGTGTGACTCACATTGTAAATTCATAAATATTTAGAAATACAGATTACATAAGCATTATGCCTGTTTTACGCGATTATCATGCTTAAATGCAGGAAAAGTGAAAAAGAAGAAAGGAGAAAATCACAGAGGACATTTGACGCAGAGCTACACGATAGGAACTTGCCTGTGGATTAACAACCCCACACGAGCATCATGTCATCACGTAAGAAAAGCTCACTAGTAGACAAGAATGGTAGTTTGAAAACTCACTAGAAGACAAGATGGTAGTAAGAGTGATGTCACAGGGTCAGATTCAGCGTTGACACGCTCAGATGAATAGATGTTTCTCATAAAAAAGTGGCATATACAAGCACTTTATTCTCACCAAGAGAAAATGGAGGCCTGAATGGGCCAGTTAAGAGAGTTTGTAGCTGGGTTAGAAAACAAGGCTACTCCCTTCGATCCCTTAACTTGTAACATTGATCCATTCCTCTGTCTCCCATTTATTTTGTATTCTTTAGAATCTATACTGTGCATATTGAATATTAGCCTACGACCTACATTCTTTATATTTTTACACACGTATAACTTTTCAATCCACATTCCTACACTTTCCACCAATTAACCTGTGATTCGCAGCTTATGTAGATGATAGATCTTGATCATGAGTTTCTTGTAAATCTTATCGCGTTATTGTCACTGCTTGGCCATCATAGGTTGTTAACTATCCAAAAGGAAAAGTAGCTAGAACATAATTAACGTGTGCGAGGAGGAATTTTATGTCTTCACAAGATCATTTCAAACATTTGTATCCCAAAAGGAAAACAAGTGTGGACAATGGGTACCAAGAGGTAGCAGTCCTTAATCACAAAATGCTATATGGTTCATTAGTAGTCCCTTCTAAATATAACTCGTCAAGTCATATTTGGCCATATAGATCTCTGAAAAGGAACCACGTGTGGAATATAATAACTTTGAGAGAAGCATGTCTTGATCATAAGTATGTTTTAGTGAGTTAAATCACATTAAGGTTATCCTCTTACTTATTCGCGTGATAACAGGTAGGCATTCCTGCCTTCATTCTCTTGATACAAGTTAGTTTGCATTATCATACCTTTTTCTTAACCTCGCTTTACAAACTCTCGTTGTGTAGTTAGCAATTTTTACATTTGTTATTCTTTAATTCTTTCAATTTGTCCAGTTGATGGGTAATTCCCTATAACTAATATCTTGAAACAATTTCTTGTGTTCGACATTGGATCACCAGGTAAATCTGCTGTTTCACTTGCACTTGAACAAGCATTAGGAAAACTTGTACTCAACGAGGACTTATGTATTGCACGATGAAGAGGTACATAGTGAGCATTTCACATGCTATGATCATGACCTATGACCTATCACCTAGAATTAAGCACGCACTACAGAAAGATATGGTGAGCACATTACTCGAAATGAACATATTTAGTGATGTATTGCATTTGCATTATACACATACAAAACTATCAAGTAAAAAACCACAACCAAAAGCAACTAATTAGTGTTAGATGATTAAATACATAACGGAAAATGTGGCAAATTTAAAGCACATGCATCGTCGTCCGTGAATGTCTGCAAGGTTAAGAGGTCCATGAACCACGCGGAAGTGCTTTCAAGGATTTAACTGTCTTCTGCAACTCTGTAGCTCTCTGAAGATTCACGAGGTATGTAGAGAATTGCTTATCAAACTTCACGAGGATCTTGCAAACAGTAATGTAAGGGTGCACCCTCTTTCTTCTCTTCGCCCTTTATCCTTTTAAAAAAAAATTAGGGATGCAATTTCCATGGTATACCTCTCTTCCTTGTCATCCTTTCCTTAGATACAATATCCGAAAAAACCAAAGGCAAGGTGACATCCACGTCAAACTCAATAGGCTACACAATTCATAATTCAATTTATTAGTTACTTTTATTATTACTAAAATCATCATATAAAGAATGCAGAAACCATTTACCTCGTCATTTGGCTCTAGCATTGTTTGAGGAGGCAGTGGTGGCACATCCTCAGCCTCTGATGGTATGTTGATGAGTATAATACCATCTCTAAGATCATTACTAATGGATGTTCTCATCTACTCATCAGTAGGTCAGTTATCAATGTTCGGAATGAAAACATCCATATATGTGTTATCAACCAAAGTTTGAGCCTTAGATGCATTGGACGAAGTACCTTCACCACCACAATATCATGGTTGGGAGTCAACTACCTTAGTGTATTAAGGATACAGTAGAAACATAAGTGAAGACTAATACTTAACTAAGACAAAACAAGAAACCGTTCCACGTGAATAATAATAATAATACCTTAATTAATGCCATCAGAAGCTCATTTATGGGCGATAACTTGGCTGACACAGAAGACACAGATGATTCCATTCATTGTAAGGAGTCCTTTCATCCGTTATAATCTCCCTTCTATGCGATGTACATGTTGGCTGTAACCACACGTCACCAGGGGATGTTGGGTAGAAAGAGGAGGAGGAGGATGGTCTAAGTGATGAGAGGAGAATATAGATGGTCCACGTGAGGAGGATGAAGAGGGGGATTGTCGACATGAGTGCATGGCAGGGCATCCTTAAAGTGTTGAGAATGAGAGTCATGCATGTTTTCCTCGTAACCTTCCATTGTATGAATTTCAAGACTTCGATCAAGGTAAACATGTTCATCATCCTTAGGTTCAATCTCATGTATCCGAGCCTAAAAATAGACATCAATAGGTGCTAATTAAAAGACTAAACCCTGGAATACTATAGTAATTTTAGAGGAAAAAGATAAACCGTAACCTACCATTTGTGACTCGAATACCTAGGACTCAATCCCCTTTAACCCAGTGAGTGTGTGCAACTCTATCGCATAATGCATGGTATCGTAGATGATGACTCCCTGTGAGCAACCAAAGGTCTTGGTCCATACCAACTCACCCTAGTTGTAGCTGATGAAGTCCTCCCAATTGTTAATTAGAGCTAACATCATCCAATTCATGTGTGATCTCCTCTTTCAACCAATCATCACAAGCTCAATGAAGTAGAATATTGACATTTTCACCACATCCTCATTGTTTTCAAACTGAAGGGTTGGGTAATCCTTCTCGAACTCAAAGCCATTCATGCTTGCTCTATCTCGCAAATATAGGCTTCTTAGTCAAAGGGCTTTGTCCTGTTCAAACTGGACCCTAAGTCTGGGTGTATACCTTAACCTTGTTATTAGGTCAAAATCCTCCCACCCAGAGGAGACCTTCTCACTCAGTAACTTAAAACTAATTGTGTTCTCTTGCCCTCCTTGCCCTCTCTCAACAAAATGTAATGGTAGAGAGGTCCATTGAACACCAACTTCACGTCCAAGAAGTGTCCAAAGATGGTTTTTATGAAATCCAGATTTTCTAATACCATTGGAACTTGTTGAGAATTGGTAAGGATAAGAGAAAATGTGATTAAGTGAAGGAAATTGAGAAAAATGAGTGTGTTTAAAGAAAAAAGCTTTAGACATTTAGAAGTTATAAGGAGGATGCATTGGGCGGCCAAGGGTAGGAAAAGAACCTCCAAAGAGGTTATTTAGTGTTTTAGGCATGTCTAGGCATTTGGATGGCTAAGCGAGAAGGTTTGAGAGGTTAGATAGGCGAGAATGATTTCCATTTTAGAGGTTTTGTGAACATTGAGAGGTTATTGGAGAAGGCTTGTGGGCGAGAAGCGTGGCTCGACAAAATGACTTAAGAGGTTAGTAAACTCATTTTGCGCGACAAGGAATGTAGTGATGGAGGTTATTAGGCGTTTAAGGATGTCATGCAAGATAGCCATGGTGGTTAACTTGGCATTTTGGGCAAGTACGTGGCATGCTTAGGGCATTTGGTTTAAGAATAACCCAAGTGTCCTAATTAAGTTAACATACATTTTAGGTCGAGAGGGATGTGGAGGAGAAGTATTAGATGTAGTTAGGAGCTTAAGAGGTGAGTCTAATCAAGGATGAGGTGTCATCACAGTTTTATGCAAGGATTCCTATAAATAGTCAACTTCAACAAAGGATTTCTCAGAACTCACTCGTGCAATTCACTATATTTGTCTTAAAATTTCTAAAAGTGTGTCTAGTTTGTGGAGGAAGTCTGTTGTTCAATTTAGATGGGAGAAGGTTTGGGTTTGGATCAAGATTAGGCATGAAGGTCATTCTAGAAGAGAAACTGAGCAAGGTGAATTCCAAGAGGACTACAGAACTTGTCGTTTAGAGTTTTTCTCTGAAAGTTTGAGATAAAAAAGTTAGGACACATTTTAGCAACTTTTTAGAAGGAAGTTTTATCAAAAGAGTCATGGATTTTAAGTTATGAGTTTTCAAAGTTGGGTCATGTATTCAGGACAAAAAATGAAGTTTTGAACAATAGGTCAGTGTCATACATGCCAAGCGAGATGGGTGTGGCATTTTGGTTATAAAGGTTATTCTGGTCTATTTTCATGCACATGACAAGGCAATGACATAGTCGAGCTGCAATGGATGCACTCAGGCTGCATGTATCACCTTGCGTTATGAGGTTAGCATACAAGGTATGCGAGGAGCATAATGTGCACAAGGCATGCGATTGGCATGTTGGGTAGTCTGGAAGGACGCGCGTGGCACCCCTCATTATGAGGTTAGCACGTGATACACAACCCACCATAACAAGGTTAGCATACGACAAGGTTTCAGGCCATGCGCGCGGCCAGCCCCATCCCCTATGTTAGTGATCACCGTTGAGCTATTATGATATTTTTAGAAATTGAAGGGAAGTTTTGAATATTTTCATGTTCAAGGGATTCATTAAAAATTAAATGTGGATTTTTACGGATCAAGAAGGCTTAAGAGGGATCTCACGATCAAGGCTCTATTCAAGTGCAGTGAGTAACACATTGATTTTCAAAGTATTTATTTAACATGTTTTCAAGCAAGGGTCAGTTGGAGTTGTTCCTGAGGTGAATGACTTCAGCCGACATCATGCCACATCTTGGTCCAAGCAAGTAGGTGCTCAGAGTGAGGTGTGACAGTTTTTCTAAACATGTGAAGTTACTTGGATGTTAAGTTATTTTTTATACTTGAAAGTCTTTGATAGATGTGAAGAGCAAGTCAAGTTTGCAAGGAAGAAGTCCTTTGAATTGATTTTGGTCACAAGAGGCATCTGCCAAACAAAAAAATTTGAACAAAATAAGTATTCATTGGGTTAATCTTGGGGTAATCTCGAGGCATTATTGATTGAGATTACATGAATAAGCAATAGAACTCTAGCAACATTGTACCGAGATGCCATGAGATTAAAGTTTTACATACATTCTGTGTGGTAATCTTGGTCTCAATTTCGAGTGAAATCGACCCTAGATTATCCTACAAAAAGAATGTAAAACTCATTTGATCTCAAGATTTCCAACGAATCTCGAGGAAATTCATGAATCTCGGTCAAGATTCATCATGTACACTTACCAAGATTCATGAAAAAGTTGTGATTCTTCAAAGGAGTTCATGATAAACAATAACATCAACCCAGATTAGCTCAACATCTCAATAATAACTATACCAGATTTCTCATCCGCCTTAGATTTCAAACTAAAAATCTAAAAACATAAACTAAACAACTAAGAACATAAGCTAAAAAATTAAAAACATAAACTAAAAATAAAGTAACTCACCTTGACCGATTTGAATTCGAGGATGGTTTCTTCAAATTTGAGGAAGCAAGAATTAGGAAAATTCGAAAGATTTCAGGAAGGTTCTTGCTTAGTTCTTGGCCAAAATGAGAAAAATTTGGAGGGTTTAGCGCATTTTGTGAGAATATCAAACGGTTGGTATTCAGGGGAATTTTAGTCATTTGCTATATCCATTTATTTTCAAATTTTTAATAAAAACACACTATATCGGTGTTGCACTCGGCTGAGATAGATAAAAAAATTTCATTGAAAGAGTTTCTAAAATTTTGGGAAGAATCTCGAGGATCGATCTAGGTCGAGATTGACCGAAAAGAATAAGATTACGATTTTTCAAAAATCATGCTATTTATTAAATATAGAACCAAAATGCTGTTATTTTTGTCAATTTTCTTGAAAAGAAGTTAACGAGAGTTTAGAGAAAGTTGAGAGAAAATGTTGAAAAAGAAAGTTTTTGTATATATTTTTGGAGGGAAAAAGAAGAATAAAGAAAATTTTCATGCAAGGGCATTTTTAACTTTTCATATCTCATTTGTCATAAAACTCAACTTTTAAAAAAGTAATCCCAAAAATCTACAACCCCTTCGAAATGGGTCTATTTTTCTTTAATCTATGGTGTATTCATATCCATGATTTCCAAACGAAGGAGGGGGAGCTTGTCCTCAAAGTATTGTGGCTTCATTTGATGCAATCCATTGAAAGTGTTATTGTTGATAGATATCATGTTTCTTGTTGATCGGAGGTTAGTTGTTTTCTTATAATTTATTTTGTGTTTGCTACAATATTTTAGCTTCCTTTGAGTGAAGATCGTAGGAGGAGTTTGGAGGAAAATCTAAAACCTTAATCGTCCTTTGTTGTTTTCAACATCTATTTGTTCTCTTTTACATAATCTTTCTCTAAAATTTATCATACAATTTTATCCAACTTACTATCTATTTAAGTTTGTGTTACAATTATGTTTTTTTTTATCTTTTTTTTGTATGTTGTAATTTGTGAATTTACTTAACTATTTTTCTTTTAGCATGTCTTAAGGAAGATTTGATCCCTTCAAGTGATAGACCGAAGCAAAATGAGTGTTTCTTAGAAAAAAAAGTGAAATTTCTTGTCATTGGAAAAATAAGAAAAAGGAGAGGGAGAAAATTGCAAAACTTAGTATATATGGTGGGGCATTTTTAAAAATAACAAAAGAAATTAAAATATTTATAAACTATAGCAATCAATGACTATCAGTGATAGAATTTGCTATAGGTTGTAAATTTTTGTAAAAAGAAAATTGTAAAAACAGTAGATTTTACAAAATATTTACAACCTATAGTAAATTCTATCACCGATAGTGATTGATATGTTATAGTGATAGGAGACTATCAGTGATAAAATCTAAAATTTTGTTATAGCTTGTAAATATTTAATTTATTTTGCTATTTTTAAAAATTCTCCTATGTAGAATTTGCTATTTTTGAAAATTTCTCATATATGGTTGATGTGTTTATACTTCGTACATTTTGTGTTTCAATGGATAATGTCTCATTTAAGTATTTTGTGGTAATATATACAAACATTTATAGATGATGAGATATATATGATTAGGTTTTTCTTTTGTTTTCATTGTATATTTTTCTTACCACACATAGCAAATTTTAATCATCCATATAATAATTTAACAATAACACAAATAAAAAATTAAATTAATAAAAGAATTTTTTTAAAAAATAGCAAATTTTGTAAAATATTTACAATTTATAGCAAATTTTATCAATGATAGTTATTGATATGTTATAGTGATAGAAGACTATCATAAATAGAATCCAAAATTTTGGTATAGTTTGTAAATATTTTAATTTATTTTGCTATTTTTAAAATTGCCCCTTGATAAGACTAAATAGTTTTCATAATTACTTTTAAAATAAAATGTTAAATATAAAATATCTCAATAGTTTTAAGGCCATTCTAAAACCAACATAATAATTCAAAATCACTTTCAAATATTTGAAAATAGCTTAAAAATTTTGGAACCAAACTTAAACTCGACAGTCAAAAAATCGATTTTATAAAATCGCCTAAAATGATTGCAAATCACTACCACAGGGATAAATAATATATGGAAAATTGTCAAAAAAATTGAAAATATTTAACAATATATTTATATTTCATAAAAAATTAAATATAAATAATTTTTTATTTTAATGATTTTGTTACGTGAAATGTAAATAGTTTGTGAAATTTTTTTATTTTTGAAAAAACCAGTAAGTATAAAGTCAACAATTTAAAGTCTTGCACAACTTCATCCAACCAATCAACTCCTAGACATCTTGTTTAATTTAGCTTAAAATAAAGTCTAACAAAATCCCATAGATTTCAATTTGGGGCTTAAATTTCCTATTCCATTCCATACTTCCACGTGTCCACTTTTATCTAATTCAACAAAAGCCATTTTGCCAACCATAGCAATAAGATAAGCTTTCAAATATTGACCGTTGATCTCTTATTTCCTTTCAATCCAAGCCCTCCATCTCCACCACATAATCCTTTAGACTTTCTTTAGGTTTCAATTTACCACAAAAAAATAATTCCTCCTATCCCCACAAAACCACACAGAACTCAAATCCCTC
>JBBPDI010000009.1:17404382-17421693 GCA_037974545.1 Cucumis variabilis | reverse complement strand
CTCACTATAGATATATTTGTGTCCATGTGATATAACTATGATAAGTAAGTTAATCCTTCACAGGTTGTTCATAATCTTGGCTGGGTCAAAGTATCGTTTTACCCCAAGTTTATATCTTTTCTCCTTAAGTTCCACTAATCCACTATTGAACAATTGGTTTAAGATCCAACCTTTAAACTGAATCCTTCTCGAGCTAATGAGACGGTGGGATCCCTTGTTCAAGACCTGGATTCAGTCCTTAATGGAACAACATATCTACTAACCCTAGAGTGGGTAGGAGTGAATTCTGTCTTGCACCCTATGTCCCTAGCTATCCACCCGATCTTATCCTTGAAATAGGAGGCTTATTGGGCCAGTGCCATTGAGCTGCTCTTACCTATGCAAATCTAAGAATAATTTCGTGTGAACAGAAGTTCATAATTAGCTCAGGATTAAGATTAAGTTACATTGGATATCTATAAACGAAATAGTCAGTTTTACAAAGTTAACGATGTTATAAATTAAATGTGACTATTTCATGGTTCCAGTCTTGTTTATACATAGGATGTCCCTACTTCCATGTCTCTACATGAATAATTTAGGATCACATCGTTTCTACTAACTACAAAGTAGGCCACATGAATAGTATCTCTTGAATAAGGCGCCCAACCTTATCCATATACTATAGACCATTTAGGCTATGACTCAAACTTGATCAACTTTTATGTTTGTACATAAAGTTCAAGTCTACATAATAGCCTCAGAACATTAGTTTATTGGCTTTCAGATTATAGTATTAATAAGATGATTTTCTTTAACCAAATTTTGAATACAAATTACGAGTTTTAGGATATAAATTCCAACATTTACGTCGATAGATAAGGTAGTTAACATTTTTCCTTTATACTTTCCATACAAATGGGTTCCATCGATCTGAATTAATGGCCTACAATACATGAACCCTTCTATTGCAGGACTAAATAACCAGAAAATCCTTTCAAAAATGGTTGTACCTAGTACATCAGATGGAAGAAAAAACCAATCAACTTGAGTTTTCGAATTGTCATGTACGACGACACTCAACCAGTACGAAAGCTTGCTATATGATTTCTCCCAATCACCAAAAACAACAATCAAAGCTTTTTTCTTGGCTTGCCACACCCGTCTGTACTTGACATTGTACCCTTATTGTTGTTTTGTGATTTCCACAAGCATAGGTACAGTAACACTAGGATCAGCTTTCACCATGTTTTGAATTTCAACACTCATGAAATTAAAATCTAGCTGTGAGTGATCTTGTGTTAAATTTGAGTACAAACACGAGTGCTCTCCTTTGAGTCTAGTGATTTCAAACAATATGTGGCTCTCACGCTTACTAGCATGTAACCTCCAGTTGCAGCCATTACTCCACTATTTGCATTAAACATTCCACAAATTTAAGTTCGATTCGACTACAACAATGTCATAGTGTTGTGTCACACAGTATTTCTTAACGACCAACTGAAGATCTTCCTTGCAGTCAAATATCATTCCCTTCTAAGTTAAACAAGATGTGTCTATAGATACATTCCTATCTGCTAATGTAGAGCCTTGTTCACAAACAAAAATTCGCAATGTCCCAATCTATTTGTGTAAATATCTCAGAAGGGATCACTTCATTCTCTTCCTCTATATTTTCTTCATTACCAAATAATTCATCGACTTCTACATCTATACCACTATCTCCATCATTACCAGGTTCAAGAATAACTAAATCTTCAGATCGCAACGACATATTTAATTAGCTATTAAATATGAAGACGACCATCAGTTTAATGTGTCTATTTATTACATTAGTAATGTAATGTACACAATAGAGATGTTTATTTGTAGCTATATGCGGCAATGACTACTGATATTCAGTAGATTTACAATAATGTTCAATATATTTACATGTTATTTTAGGTGTAAATATTAGTTCAAAGTAAACGAATTGAAATGGAATAAAATTTCTATCATGTTATATTACCTAAACTAAACATATGTTGAACCCTTAATTTTGCTTATGTGAAACTATTGATAATTAAAAACAAAATTAAAGTATTTACTAATCTTACTCCATAATAATTTTTTATTTATCTACTGAAGTACTATCTCTCTAGACATACTAATTATTTTCTCCTAAAAGAAATACTTTGTAAATCCTTATAAAGCTTTTAAATTTAATTTTTATTACAATAAAAATGTTAAAAAATATATTCTTATCTTTTTATATAATTGAACTATAGGTTGAAAACTATTTGATACTATTTTAAATCCAACCTATGGTAATTTATAATTGCATACTCACAATATATTGGGCAGACGATAGTTTTTGTTTGAAAAATTTAAAAAAAAATCTTAAATTTTTATCATAATAAAAAATTATATTAACACTAAATGATATGCTAAGTATTATTATTGTTTTTATTGTTATTATTATTATTATTATTATCGTTATTATATTATTGTTGTTGTTGTTATTATTATTATTATTGTTATTATTATTATTATTATTAGTAGTAGTAGTAGTAGTATAAGAAAAAAAAGAATTGAAGAAGAAGAAAAACCGAAAGCACAAAATATTATTATTACTGTTGTTGTTGTTGTTGTTGTTGTTGTTGTTGTTGTTGTTGTTGTTGTTGTTATTATTATTATTAATTATTGTTATCATTATTGTTGTTGTTATTATTATTATTATTATTATTATACAAATTGAAGAAGAAGAAAAAGCCCAACCATAATACTTGTATTATTGTTGTTGTTATTATTATTATTATTATTATAAAAAGAATTGAAGAAGAAGAAAAACCCGAAGCATAATAATTATTATTATTATAAAAAAAGAAAGTGAAGAATACAACTTAACACTGGTTATCTAATTACACACATTAAAGATGGAGAGATAATAGATACGGGGGAATGAAAGGAGACATGCACTATTTCAATAAAAAACAGTTTAGGCCTCTCGGCCATTATGTTCATCTTTCAAAACAATACAATAAAGAAAATACAACTGGAATACAGTAGAAATGTTACACCACAGAGCATGATATCTCATACTTCTTGGCTCTGATTTTTGCCTATTGCTGAGGGGGAAGATGGAGGTGATGATTCTCTCTTTCCTTATGTTTTAAGCTCTCATATAAAACTCAAGGAAAAGGAGAAGATGGACGATCTAAGAACTTGCTCTCAGGCCAAAGTGGCACACTTATTCTAAAGTGGAAAACTCTATTTAAAGGCGAGTGTTGATGTTGATCGGACGTCACACATCATTAAAGCTTATGAAAATTTGCAGTGGAGCCATGTAGATGTCTTGTCGTCCTTTGTCAAAAAAATTTTCCAAACATTTTTTTGTCTGCTAGCGCCTTAGTTGCCTAGCTTGTATTTCTTTTTGTCGTATAGGTTTAATGGATTCTCTCGCGTAGATGTGGTATCCCCAAGCTTTACTCCTTTTGCCTAAAATCATATGATAAGAGCACTAAAGAATGGTGAAACAAGGATAAAGTTCTTTTGCATCGTTCATTTCATAAATACAAGTTATCAATGAACCATTCTCACACATAGACTACTGAGATTCATTTCATCAGAATCCTTTGGAGAATTTTTCGGTTCATTTTTCGTTGCTCAGGCTGTTAACTCAATACATTCCTTTCAATGCAATGGCCAGTTTCTTACTGCCATGTGGTCCTTTCACCCCATAGTTGCTTTTACTCATTATGTGCACATAATAGCTAGCTCGTTGATAGGAATAAAGCTAATGGTTTATGCACATACAATCATCACATAAATAATTTAGCTTTAAAAACTTTCTTTTCAAATAAACAAATTGTTCAATAAACATCAAGAACATTGTAGCATGCGTTAAGCATGCCATAACAACATAAAGTATCAGAAAACATGCTTTTAAAACACTATTCTTTCTTTTAGAAAATCACTCACAAAAATACTTAATTTCCTTCATTCCTTTCTTCCTTTGAACGCCTACTCTAAGTTTCCCTCTTCTCACATAGCAACTTCCTCAACATGTCAACCCTTAGTAAATTTAGAATAACAACACTTTCTTCAGATCATCCCTATTTATAGTCATCCTTAAGTTTGATTAGTCATCATTAGCTTCTCTTAGCTCACCAACTCCTACTTAAAACTTTACACCAGTAGGTTTCTTAGCTTTTCAGCCCATACTTAACCTAAATCCAACATGTAATCGGCTATCTAATCAAGATTAGACTTTTTCTTGAAATTCCTAACTTTCTTCCAACCTACTCCTCTCACATCAAAACATCAAACACCTACTTCCTTGCGTTGCTGGGCTTCAACTCCAACTTACTCATCACATCACCTAACTTCAACTCAAACTTCCAAAACACCTAGTACTACTCAAACACCTACTTTCCAAAAACAACCTCTCTATTCCAAACTCGAGTCTTACGCTTAACAAAGTAGTATATAATGATAGGTATTTACTATTTATTTAAGAATTCCACACCGTTGGAGAATGAAACACCTTCTGTTTTAGGTCCTTCCATTTTGGTTGTGTATCTGCAACTCAATTAACGATTACTTTAACCTTATTTGATATTTTCCTTGTAAAGAAATTTGGTGGAGAAATCAATGTAGGTATGACCTTGTATGTTCAAGCCAGTAATGAAATATAAACTCTCCCATTGATATTATCGTTTGGACTTTACTACCTACTACCTTATTCATAAAATCCTCCATCAAATCAAATGCCACCCTGCTCCATGGGTAGCTATCGAAGAGGTCATCTTCATTGACCATAAGTATATGGTCCTAGTTAATATTCAAGTTTTCATGTTTTGGAATCAGGAAGCTTTCAAGAAAATACAATTTCGCCATCTTAAGGTGATCACTGTCAATTCCAACTATGCTTACATTAAACATTATGTTCACATACTGCCTAGTAATATATTTCAAACTCTCAAAATACACCTTCTTTACATGCCACCCCCTCCGCCCCTTGATTTCTTCTTTTTTCACTATTGGTATGGTTCCACAATTTAGTCCTGTTATTAATGTGAACTCCCTTTAATCCAAATTTCAACACTTGCCCCCAATTAGGAAGTTTAGTTGTGTTGTGATTTTGGTTTGCACATTCTTTAGATCAGGTGGAGTAAAAGTTGGGATGATTGATTGGTAATAGAGAAGTCCACGAATGTCCAAACATTCATTCTCTAAACCTATTTGTGAAGGTTTCTCCTAGGTTTTCCTTAACTTTTTCTATTACAATGTTTTTTGTTTGCAAATTTATTTTCAAAGGTTCGTTACACCTTGAAGAATACATGAGGTATACATAGTCCTAAAATATGTAGGTAATCAATCTTAATTCAATACATATAAAAATTCAACAAATATCATACGTAGTTATATCAATGCCAACAAACAGATCACTAACATATATAAGTTAGAAATTTTGTAAAATATAGAAATATTTTCAAATACGTTGTACTTCAACTATCACTACAAGAAATAGTGGGTCTCATGATGCTTCCTTAGCACTTTGGGAGCAGACGCGTTGGTCGATAGGCCTTTTGCCGACACCTTAAGACAAGTGTCAGAAGAGGTACACTTTCCCAACATCGATTGTAAGACGTCGAGATTAGTGTGGGTATTTGCTTTATTGTTTCTCGGACTCAGTATGTGAAGCGTGTTGAGTTTATAATCTAGGCGATACGTCACTAAGCATGTTTACTGCATGTGACATGCTCATTATGTCTCTTTATATCATGTAGTAACTAAGTCCTCATTGAGTACAAGTTTTCCTACTACTTGTCAAGTGTAAGTGAAATAGTAGGTTTACGTAGATGATCCAGAGTCGAACATGAGGAATTGACTCAAGACATTAGTTCTAGGAATTACTTATCATTTAGGCGATATAAAAGAATTAAAGAATAATAAATGTAAAGAATGTGAGACTAAACTAAACTACTAAACTAAACCTCAAGATTCTGTAAAGAGGGAATAAGATAACATAATGGCAATACAAACTAATTTGTATCATAGAAATGAAGAAAGAAATGTCTATGCATTATCATGCGGTTAAGTTGTGTGATAACCCTGATGCGATATAACTTACTAAATCATACTTCTGATTAAGGCTTGCTTCTCTCGAAGTCATTATATGCCACACATGGTCTCTTTCTAGGATCCATATGACTAAGCATGATTAGGTGAGATATATCTAGAAGAGATCACTTATAAATCGTATAGGCTTTCGCGATTAAGGACAGCAACCTCTCGGTACTCACTGTCCACACTTGCTCTCCTTCTGAAATACAAATGTTGGAAATGATCTTACGAAGGAAGATGAAACTCTTCCTTGCGCGCATTAGTTAGGTCCTTGCTACTTTCCCTCTCAGATAGTTGCGACTTACGCTGGCTAGACGATGAGAATAGCTCGACTAACTCAATAAGACTTATAAGTAAAACTTCTTATCAATAACTTATCACACGTCTAAATTACAAATAACACATTAACTGAAGGAGAGTGAAGACATGATGGATTGAAAAGGTATAAACATGTAATATATATAAAGAATGTAGGCCTTTGGTCCTTGTACGATATGAACAGTATAAATATTACACAAAGAATACAAAAATGGAAGATAAAAGAATGGAAAAAAATACAAATTAGGGGGAATGGGGACTGGTTTCTCCACCACTCATACTCAAAGCTCTCACTTACAACCTGACCGAAGAAGAAGAAGAAGAGAACTTTTTACATTTGTGGTTCATCTAGACTCTCTTTTATGGTCTATTCAAACCTTTGTAGGCTCTTTGGTTCGTCCAGACCTCTCTTTTGGCCCATACAAGCCTACTTTGCTCGGTGGGGATGAAGTCTTTTTATAGACAACTTTCGATGAAAAACTTCTATTTTTATGAGGTTGTCAGCACTGATTCTAGTCTTATGAAGTCACATAAACTCTTACCCGTACCAATCCCGATGTGGCCTCGACATAAAAGAAACATTTAATTAATTTGTTTCCTTTTCTTCGATGCCATTATAAACATATTGGGTAAAGCCATACCACTCCTGACGTGTACATGCAAGGCATCAGCAAAACAAAAACAATGAACTAAATGTTGTGTTTTACCCAACACCATACATGTACACGTCGAGTGGCTTTTTTGATGTGTTACTAATGATGCCGGGAGTATGTGAGAACTTGCGATGTTTTCAGGCTGCATTTGGAGCTCCCCTGTAAAAAAAAAAAAATCTCTTCAAGATCTGTCATTCACAAATCCAAAAGAGAAAGAGAAATTTGGAGAGACAAATGAACGAAAAAGCTTTCACCTGCTACTCGTTGTCGGTCATTCTTTAAGGCTCACCATCTCCATGCTTGTCGACGCCTTCTGCTTTCCTTTATTTTTTGCTCGTCATCCTTTGTTGTCACTGCTTATTGTTCTGATAAGGGTTTTAGTTCTTTTTTTTTGTTTCAAGTTAACAAAAAACTTGTAGATTTAGTTTTTGAAATTGATTTTTTTTGGGTATGTGTTAAAGAAAAAATCACGCTCATGGAGTGAGTTTGAGGGGGGGTTAAACGTTTATGTTTACTGTAGTTGTTACGTTAGGTGGCACACCAAAGTTAAGAGGTTGAGTTGTTTTCGGTAGTTTGCTTATAGAGTGAATTTAAAGGGGTGAGGGGAGGTTAAACGTTTATATCCAATGTAGTTGATATGTTGGGTGGCACACCATAGTGAGTGTATGTGTAAGTTGATGTAAGTTGAGTGGAATTTGAGAAATAGGGTACTTAGGGGTTGTAGTTTAATTGTTGTTTGTTCCTAAGTTGAAAGAGTAAAAGTTTAATGAGGGGTTGTATTTTGATTGTTGTTCGTTCTAAGTTTTGGTTTTTGGCATATCCATGCATTTTGGTTCATTGAAGTTTGAATAATGTACTTTACTTTCACGTCATTGTAGGTATGGACTTGTTTGAAAATAGCGTTTGGTGCGATGATGATGTATTATTTTCTTTTTTATGTAATTGTTTCAAACAATATGTACTTGTTCGAATAGTTGGAATTATTTTTTAATTTTATAAATGACAAATTGGTATTTCAGTGCATCTATTAATTTTGTATTTGTTATGTTTAAAAATTTTATTGAATTTAAATCGAATTGAAACTAAAAAATACACCACAAAATAAAAAAAAAATTAAACATAATAACTGGAAAACAAGTATAAAAAATTGTCTAACCGTCGAGAATTAGTAACCTTCCCTTATATTGTAAGTACAATGGCGCGAAAGGCCTTTCTAACGCTGCGTCAGGCATTCCTTACTTTCAACTATGGAATGAGAACGTCGAGAGTTACCTTTTTTAGATGTACTTTAATCCTTTGAGAATTGCAGCGTTGGGAGTAAGGAATTCCCGATGCATTTCGTTTGTGCATCAGTACTCCCTCCCCTAACGCAGTATTCCTGACTTGCCTTCCAATGGTGCCATATACGTCAAGAGATCGTTTTTCGATGTATTTGTGTGTATATGTCCACACTTTTAGGCATCAAGAGACCCCCTATTTCTTGTAGTGTATATATTATTGGATTCACTTTATAATATCACAAGAAGATCAATGTCCCTAACACATAAATGCCAAGTATAAGCGATTGTTTTTTATATTATGCAGGAAAACAATCAAGTGACACTCTACTCTCTACAAGCTAAATTAAGAATGATGTGCATTGATAGTTTTAAAATACATTGTAATTGATTCACATATCTTTGTTTTCTCTTGTGTCATATGGCCTTTTCCCTTATCTCTTTGATTCTTTGTTTGTTTCCTTGCTTTTGCTGATTTTTACCTATTATTTTTTAATTACTGTAAATAAATTGATATTTTATTAAAAAAAAGTTTATAGCTATTACAAGTTATGGATTAAAAGTTACCTTCTTCCCCTTATTCTTATCGTTCGGTCTTCTATTGTCATTTAAAGATTTGTCACCTGCCTCTATTGTGTCTTCTTGTGTTTTTGGAGTATAGACTTCATTGTCATCTGTTTCATCACTTGCATCTTCAATTTACTTCATAGCTAGGGTTACGAACGCTTGTGAAGGACTAACTTATTATTATTGGGTTATATCTGTGAACACAAAAATATATCTACAGTGAGAAGAGTTCAACTGTGAGTCTTTAAAGAAGTGTACACATTATTAACAAATATTGCTTGATATGGTTAATGAGTTTAGCCAATTAATCTTATATCGTTGCAGCTTTTGATATATAGATTCATTAGGTCCTCTTCCTAGCTCGTAAAGGATAATGAGATTTATTTGTGTTGGTTGTAATTTAAAATTATGTTCAAATTCACATTGGGAATTAATATAATGTATGATAATACATTATAATATAAACTTTATATTTTAATTAAACTTTATTATATAAATTTAATTTTGGATATGATTCAAAATTAATTTATGAGAGAACTTACACATTTCTATGAAGTAACAGATTCGTCCATACTATCGGTAGAGTTTGTAAGACTGCGACTAATCCTAAAAGGAATGAATGGAAAAAGCAGTCTTTGCAGCCGTAATGCTTTTTGCTGGTTGGTTTCATTATCAAAAGGCTGCTCCAAAATTGGTTTGGTTCTTTTATCGTTGATCAGAGATTTCTCTATCAATAATAATTCAAAATTAATTTATGAGATAACAATATATTTGAATGAGTTCAAATATTAATTTAATGTGAATTAGATTCATATTAAAACTATAGGTTAAAGTTTAATATGTATATGATACCCATTAAAACTATAGGTTGTGAGAGAAATTTATATTTGAATATGATTCAAATTTAGATTAAATTAAATATAAGATTTAATTTAATTTAATAATTTAAATTTATAAACTAATTAATTAGAAAATTAATTAATAGTTTAATTTGATTTGATTTAATTAAATCATTTAAATTAAAACTATAGGTTATGTGAGACCTATTCATTTAAATGTGATTTAAATGAAATATTAATTAAATATGATCTAACTAATTATTTTAATATTATTAGTGTTTTTTTCCACATTTCCATATTTTCTCTAACTTCCCTCTTTTTCAGTGAAGAAGTGAGAGTTATCAGTACGACAAAAATAGATTGACAGAACAACTCTTGTTTTTTTTTTCCCCTTCTTTTGCGTATTGAGAATTCACTCCCATATTCTCTTTGAAAAATTTTCCTTTCCAATTTTGGTTCTCACAAACCAATCTCAGCCAAGAGTATAGAGAGGTCTCCAAGTGATGGCATCCAAAATTCAGTTCAAAGTCGTCAACAAGAGTAATTTTTAGTTTTATTTTGAAAGCATGCTTAGCCTTGTAGTAATTTAGAAATTTATTTCTGTTTTATTTTGCCAATGCACTGATATTTTTAAGTTTCCATTAATTTGAGTAAACGGTTATGTTTATTCTTCTGCTATGTAGGGCTCTCATCCCTTAAAAATAACTATCTATACAGTATAAAGTGTATGTTTAAACTATCTCTACTAATTACACTAGAGATTCTGTAAAAGGGGAATAAGAACAGAGACGAGATGGAATTGTAAACTACCTTGTGCTAAGAAAGGGTAAAGGAAGATCTTCGCATTACTAGAAGATTAAGCCATACGACAACCTTGATGCGATGAAGTCCAGTTAACTAGCTTATGATTAAGGCAAACACCTTTTGATGTCTAAATGCTACAATATAAGCTTTCACCTACAGACTAACCGAAGAAGAAGAAAAAAGGCTCTTACAGATGGCAAAAAGGCTACTCCTTTTTGCCCCTCTCTAGGGTTTGGCCCATTCAGCCTCTCTACCGATCTAATCAGACCTTTGACTCTCTCGAAGATGGTCTCTTCAACTTTATAGGAATAGAGTCCTTTCATAGGCAACGTTTAGCGGGAAACTTCTATTCTTCTAAACATATCAGCGCTGAACGCAACCATTGTCAAGTCATATCAATTGTGACTACCGTTCTTGTCTTATAGTGAATCTTCGTCGCGTGTTGATGTGGATCTCGTCTTGAAATTGTACTTGCTAGACAAGGTCTTCTCATGTAGCCTTTGTGTGAGTTCCTCTGTGATTCACTAGTCTCTTGTTTTATTCATAATTTCACGTTAAGACACTAAAAATAGGGTGAAACAGGTATAGAGACTTATGTAGAGTGTATTTATAAGTATTTATGAATTAACAATATAATCTACACATTTTGACACACTTAATATACGTTTTGGTCTCATTGTTCTATCTAAAAGTATATAATAACTTGTATTTCTATAAGTTATCAATTGCAAGGTAACTTACGTGTTGCATTCTAAGCTACACTATGAACTGCTATGTGATTTAAGTTTCTTTACCTGGAAGTAGTGACGTCATCCTCGTGTAAGAAAGCCAACGACTGATTTGAAGTTGCCACCCAATTAAATACAGGATAAGAAATGATAGTAATACGTGACGTTCTGATAGTGGGTAATTTTCATTACCGGACAAAGGTACTCATTCCTACATGAGAAGTTTTGTCGGAAAGACTTATAAATAGGTGAAGTTCGACCATTTTCTAAACTGTTTTTCTTTTGTGTTGACTAAAGAAAGAATTAAGAGAATTTCAAGATATTTAGAGATTCATCACTAGCTTGAATTCAACAAGGAATTGCAAAGAAGTCCGAGCATTTATGCGAAGAAGCTAATTGATTGTGAGTGGTTCTTTCTAAAAATGTTTTCAAAGATAAAACAAATTTCTAATGTACTGTTTAAATCCTTGACATGTATTTCTATTAAAAATAAACTCTAAAGTTACATGATTTCTCTTATATTTTCCAATTCTTAAATGCATGTGATTTATAAATAAATTGGATTTGATATGAACTGGAATGATGCAATGACATAATTTTTAGTACCCTATGTGATGAGATGTCTCACAGTTGTCGGGTGTTTTGGTGTGGGATATATGTCTTATCCTTGATGTGTAATCTAAGATAAGATGCCTGCTTGGATTTTTTGTTGTTGTTGTTACTCTTTTATTTTGAGTTTGATTTAGATTCAGGGATGGTTAATTACATGATTAATTCAATGCGATAAGTCATTGGTCATGATCACTGTATGTGAAGTACTCACTATGTACCTCTTCATCACATAACTACTGAATCCTCGTTAAGTACAAGTTTTCCTACTGCTTGTCCAAGTGTAAGCGAAAAAGTAGGTTTATCTGGATGATCCAAGGTTAAACAAAGAAAATTGATTCAAGACGTTAGTTCTAGGAATTACTTATCATCTAGGCGGTATAAAAGAATTAATTAAATAAAGTATAAAAGAATCATAACCAAATTAAAACTACTTATGTACGCCTAGAGAATCTATAAAGGGGACTAACTAGATGCGAGATGGAATTGCAGATTAATTTGTATGAGGAAAAAAGGTGAAGGAAGGTCTACGCATTATTAGGCGATTAAGCAATGCGGTAGCTTCAGTGCAATATAACTTGCATAACCAACTCATGATTAAGGTGAGCTTCTTTTAAAGTGTTTAGACGCTACACTTGCTCACCTTTCAGATGCAAATGTCTATGCTTAATTAGACAAGATATATCTAGAAGAATTCAGTTATAATTCTTATAGAACTTTGCGATTAAGAACAACCTCTCGATGCCTAATATTCACACTTGTTCACCTCTTGGGACACAAATGATGGAAGTTATCTTGCAAAGTGGAGTTTGTTTCCAAAGTACTCCTCTTTGTGCACATTAGCCTTATCCTTGCTACTTACCCTGTCGGGTAGTTGGCGATATACGTTTGCCAACCGATGAACATAACTTAACTAATGCAACAAGAATTATAAGTTAAATTTCTTATCAACAACTTATCACAAACCTAACTACTAATAACACATTGACAAGTGAGAAGTCAAGAAATGATGCATTGAAAAGGGATAAACATGTAACATATGTATAAAGAATATAGGTTTTAGGTCATTGTACAGTATGAACAACATATATTACAAAGAAGTATAAAAATGGAGAAAAAAGAGAATGGAAAAGATTACAAGTCAGGGGATAACGGGAGTATGTATTCTTTCCTATTCAAGAGCCAAGCTCTCACTTTTGAAACTAATCAGAGAAGAAGAAGAAACTGTTTACAGACGACGGAAAGACTACTCCTTTTCGCCACTCTTTCTTTAGACTTTAGCCTATTCAGGCCTTTTGTCCATACACACGTCCAACTTGTCCATGCAGGTCACCTTTACTTGGTGGAGAAGTCTTTTTATAGGCAGCTTTTGACGGGAAACTTCTATTCTTCTGAGATTGTCAGCGTCGATTGTAGCCATATGAAGTCATATCAACTTTAACTATCATTCTTGTTCTCTAGTGAGTCTTCCTCGTGTGATGACGTGGTTCCTAGTTTGGAAATGTTATTCACTAGACGAGTTCTCATCGTGTGGCCTTCATGCGAGATGTCTCCTACGATTCACTATCTTCTTTTTCCTACAGATTCTGCGTTTAGACATTGTAATTGGGTAAAACAAGTATGATACTTATGTAAGATGTATTTCTAAATATTTGTGAATTTACAATATAAGTTACGCATTTTTTATCTTCTTCTTATGCGTTTTGGCCTCATTATTCTAATAAAATGATCTATAATAACAAAGATTTATACACATTATCAATGTCCTATTCTTGCTGTGTGATCTGGAATAAGATGTCTCATACTTGCTATGTAACCTGGTATGGGATGCCTTTTGCTTGCTGTGTGATCTGGCAATGGAAGATGCGATAAGCGTAATAGATAATTGATGGTTAATTGTTGTCACGTTGAGATTATTCTGCACAACCACAACTCAACAAAAGAGTTTGGCGAATGCTTTAGTTGAAGAAATGGTACAAAGACGTAATGGAAAACATAGAGCAATTCTGCAATATGATTTCATGATGCATTATGTAAGATGCATGCTTGTGAAATACGATTTACTTTTAATGATTTAAAAGGAATAATTTTCATATGATTTATAACTATTTGTTGCTAAAGATTTGGGTTGTGTAAATCGCCTAAACGTGTTGAGATAATGGGATTTGAACTCAGTTCTATTGTTATTGAAATGCTCAATTGTTTATATTGCATGGTTTAGCGAAATGATTTACAACGCATTATGACAAAAACTTAATTATTCAATGTGCTAGTAAAAGACCCTACTCAATAGACGTTTTTGTCTAATCTTTCAAATGTTTTGTTTGACCCCCCTCTCCTCCCAGGTAGTAAGGAACATCCAACTTTTGTCTTGTCGTCTTGATTGTCTAACATGCCATATATCAATCACATCATCTTGGTAGGTGACCATTGTCAACTTGTGTAACATGTAAAAGCTAGGTGAGAAGAGTCAAACTAATGTTTTGAGATTATGTATTATGTCAGTTTAAAGGAACTTGTACTCATATTAAATGTACTCTTTTACACATTATAAATGTAGTATTTTTGTTTTCCAGTTGAGTTCTCATCTTGCATTTAATTGATTGTTGCATTAATTTTATTTACTAGGCGTTCAATGTATCGTCTCGCAGAAAGATATGTATTGAGTGTCTAGGCGATCATGCCTCCACTTGATCGTAGGAAGTGATCTTGGACAGGATGTGACATCAACATTGTTTGCTTAATATTTATATTCATAATATATGAAATACAATATATGTTTTTGAAGTAAGTACTACTTTATTGATATTATACCATCTCTTCTTGCTCCTCTTGCTCTTTTTGTTCATCGTTAGTTCATTTCATTTGTTTCCTTTTTGTTACCTATATATGTTAATTGTGGTTTTGAATTACATGGTATTTCTTAAAAAATACATTCAACAAAAACAAATTACCATGCTTTCGATCCTTTTTTCTTTTTTATCTTCGCCCATTCTCTTTTTTTTTTTTTTTTTTGTTAAGTTTGTTAAGTTTTCGGACTACTACGCTTGCCTGTTGATTCTCCCAACTATTGTATCTTTTTATTTCCTGTTGTAAATATGGTAATATGCATATGAATACAAAATAGTTTTAAGTTAAGTTATTTGGTCGTCCGAAGCAAGTTTATAGTTCTTGTTATACTAGTTATGTTGGTGTGCATTATTTGCTATGCATACTTTTGTTCCTTTGTGTTGCCTTATAATCTTCTTGATTATTTTCCATTTGATTCTAACTATTTATGTTTTTTTATTTTTAAAGTAAGATTATCAAAAAAATTATGTTAGTTTTTTTTTTCACATTTGACAAAAGAGATGAAATGCATACCTCGTCCTTACTTGTTAGAGATATTGGTTCCTTTGTTGTTGGTTTCTCGAATCATTTATTTTGGTAGCCCTTAACCTTTCACTTACCCTTATTCTTCCTTCACTATACTCTTTTTATATTCTTAATACTTATTTGAATTTATTAGATAGATAATCCTTTATAAATATTGAATAATTCTTTTAGAGATTCTTCTTTCTATAAAGTAGGAGAAAATCTCTTAATATTCTTTTAAATTATTTTAAATGAATAATTATTTATAAATTGTATTCCCTATATATAATAATAATGTAATATCTTTCGTTTTCAACAAGAATATATAGTTCAAAAATAACTTCGAAAAACGACTATTTAATTTTAAATCTCCATTGTATTGTGAAAAAGAGCTTTGTAAAAGTATTGTTTTTTCTTACCAGTGAGTAAGTTGTGAGGATGGACATAATCACTTAGAGTGTGTTGTCACTCGTGCATGTCCCAATATGCAAGGATTAGAGCATTGTTTGTTTTATTTTGTAGAAAATGGCAAAAAAGGTTTTCATTACATTGTAGACATAGGAGATAAAAGAAAGATTTCAAATTGTGATTTTGCAGAAAATGGTGAATAACAAAGAAAAAGTATTGTTGCGTTTTTCAATGGTTTGTAGTCAACATCGTCGGCTACTGGTTTTTCAACGATTCCAGCTCTATGGAGGTATGTCTCTGGGTTGATGGAAGGTTGGCATTGATCCTCGATGGAGATGAAAAAGATGGAACAATTTGGGAGGGAATTTAGGGATTTGAAGGTTTTTTTTTTTTTTTTTTTTTTTTTAAGTTTTAGGTTTTATTTTTGGAAAAAAAATAAAAAGGTTTTGATTTGATGTTTGTTTTAGGATGTGTGACGTAATTAATTATGGTGTATTTATGTTTTTACAATGATTGTATTTTAGGTGTGACTTTTACTAATGTAAGAACATTTAAGTTCTTTTTGTAACAACTTTTTTTATTTAATTTTTCAGTTTTTTTTCATATTTAGAATAAAAATAAAAATTTTCTATTCAAGTAAACATTATTTTTTGATATTTTTTAAGTCATCCTTTTTTTATTTCAGGCAACTAGTACACTTTAATTGCTTTTTTTCTTCAAAATAAAAACATAAATAAAAGCAAAACAGAATTTTAAAAAAAAAAAAACGAATACTCAAGATATACTCAATGTAGAGTGTCTTGGCTCTAGTACCAAATTATATGGAATCCCTAACAATTGAAATTAGAACTTTTTATGATTTTAACTCTAAAGGTTGTGTTAGATACAAATTACCTTAAGATCAATACCTTGAAATAAGAACAGGTTCTTTGACTCAAAATTTGAACACTTCACAAGTAGGATGATCAATCCATCTATTTTTTCACAACTTTTTAATAAGTGCAAAAATTAAACTCCAGTTATTTTGGAGAATTTCCTTAAAGCACAATGGATGTGGGGTACTAATAACAATCAAATTTAATAATTTACCAAATAATTTATATAAAACCAACATTAGATCAAACAAAAATCAATTATTTTATGTAGTTATAAAATCGACAAAAACAGGTAACAACATAGTTAATTAATTATCATTTTAAAACCCTAGACATTATCCATACATATTTGATAAAAAAAATCAATTACTTTTGTGCATGATCCAATGAACAACCATTAAACAACAAATTGAGGTGATGGAAAATGTTTTAAGATTAATATAAAATTTGAAGAGTAAAGAGTCATGCAAAATTACATAATTACAAGAGCACATTACATAAACAAATAATAATCATCAACAAAACTTCAAAAAAAAAAAAATCTAACATTCACTACGCCGATAAGAATTAGCTTCAAGTAGTAGTGTTGGTCTTCTTGTTGCTTTTTCCATTTGAATGGTTAATCATTTGGACTTTATCTGATCCAAGTTATACAATCTCTGCATATATTATCATAATAATAATAAAAGAAAGATAATTATAAAAAAAAATTGACAAAAGAAGTTTAGGGTTTAATTTTTGTACCAAAATGGAGTGAGCCTGTTGGAGAAAAGCCATAAGCAAAGGAATCAA
>JBBPDI010000009.1:17381654-17404282 GCA_037974545.1 Cucumis variabilis | reverse complement strand
GGTTAGTCCGTGTCCGAGTGTTGAGGATAGGTGGGTTTGGGTCCTGGGTAATCATGATGTGTTTTCGATTGCTAGTGCATGGGATACTATTCGTCCTCACAGGGATAGGTTGGTTGGTCGGGTTTACTGTGGAGTGGGGGAAATATTCTCAAGTATTCCTTTTGTGCTTGGCTAGCTATCAGAGATAGATTGGGGACTAGAGATAGGTTGAGTCGTTGGGATAGTTCTATTCCTTTGTCTTGTATTCTTTGTGGGGGATACTTTGAGTCTCGTGATCATTTGTTTCTCTCTTGTCCTTTTGGGTGGAAAATTTTGTCTAGGGTCCTTAGGACTATGTCCTCTTCTCATAGGATTAGGTATTGGGGGGTGGAGTTATCTTGGATTTGCCATAAGGGTATTGGAAAAAGGGTTAGGAATAAGTTATGGAGAGTTCTCTGGTGTACTTCGATTTATTTCATTTGGCAGGAGCATAATCATCGGCTTCATGGAGGTCAGGCTCGAGATCCTATAATTATTTTCCAGCTCATCCGTTCGTGCATTCGAGCTCGTCTTGCTTCTTGGTCTGGAAATGTTCATGATCTTTTTTAGTGGTTTCTTTTGTTTTGTTCTTTTCTCTGCTTGTCCTCGGGCTGTGGGTTTTTTTCTTTTGTTAGTTTTGGCTTGTCCCCGGGTTGTGGAATTTTTTCTTTTGTTAGTTTTGGCTTCTTGTTTGTTTTTTTTCTGCTTGTCTCCGAGTTGTGAGGTTTTTTCTTTTGTTTCTTTTGGCTTGTTGTTGGTCCTTTTTGAACATGTTCTTTATTCTAGAGGGTGTTGTTTTTTGTTTATGCGTGCGTTTCATAGTCGTCGAACGTTAGTTTCTTCTTTTGTTTGTGCTCTTTCCTCGATCTGTGTAGTTTTTTCTTCTTATTTATGGGTTTTGTAGTTATAGTCAGGCTTTTGTTGTCTAGCTTGGATTTATTTCTTTTCCACTCTTTGTGTGAGCGTTGTCTGCTCTTGTGCCTTGACCTCAGGCTGTGAGGTCCTCCATGCTGTTGTATAATATTATCATTACCTTTTCAAAAAAAATATAAATTATTTTTTTGATTATTTAATTATTCTTTTAAATTACAGCAACAATATATCCACTTAATTTTTTAAGACAGATACAATATAATTACATCCAAATACATTGTATTTGATATCAAACATCAACCACATACCTTGTATTCTCCCTTTCCGTCTTCTATCCTCTTTGGTCTCTTCTAAAAGATTTAAAAATTAATATTATTTTAACTTTAAGAGGTAATTAAGAAAAATACAACAAAACCTCAACAACCAGAAAGTCACTAAAATCTGGCGACTAACGGCGACTAGAAGTTTTAGTAGAACCGGTGAACGAATGGTGATGAAGGAGACCAGCGTGGCTGGGCGTGCGACGCGCGAAGGAACAAGTAGTGCAAAGGCGCTCGACTTCTGATGAAGTAAAAGTGCGACTAGCGGCGTGCAACGGAGGAGATGTTTTCCTGCAGCTTAGTTCTCCATCAACAGAACGGAGAGGATGGCTAAAAAAAGGTAGAGATCTCGACTGGAAGGAGAACACTCAAATGGAGATGGAGGTGTTGTTGGTGGCTAGGGTTTGGTGAGGGTGAAGATGATGATGAATAGTGAGATGGACGAAGAACGCAGATCAATAGGTATACTTAAAATAATAATATTATTATTAATAATAATAACTATAATATATTATAGTATTATTTTCCCTTAAATATCTTTATTTTCTTTTTTCTTTTCCAATTTAAATAAAACAAATCATTTCTTCTCAATTAATTCCTTCCAAAAATAAAATATTCAAATTTTTTATAAATATTTTGGAATATAAATAATAAAAAAATGTTAAATTTATGTTTGCCATTAGTTTAGAGATATGAAGCAAATAGCATGATTTTAGGGGATGATAAATTTTTCAATAACATAAGTGGATAATGTTAGCACGATTTTAGGGATGATAAAATTTTTAATTCAAATTATTATTAACAATAACTATTTTTATAAATTTTTAAACCAATTTTAATATGTTGGTGGTTTCAAATCAAATTTTAAAAATCTATTTTTAAATAACAATTATGGAAAATAGATAAATGATATTAACAAGATAATCATAAAATTTTGAAATTATGTTTGACATCATTTTAGGAAAATCAATCAAGTAGCACGATTATAGGGGAGATCAAATTTTCTTAGATTAATCCTATTAAATGCATCATAATGATAGGGATAAGATACAACTTTAATTTCAATTTATTATTATGTTAAATAAATTGTTATTAGAAATATGAAAAGTTTAAGCAAATCAATCAAGTAACACGATTACAGGAGAAGATCAAAATTTTCTTAGAATAATCATATATACATTAAATGCATCGTAATTATAAGGGTAAGATAACATTTAAATTTTAACAATCACAACTAAATAAATTGTTAATTACTTGAAACCTACAAATATGAAAATCTGGTATAAATTATCAGAATAAATCTAGGGGATGTTGATTCAATCATATCCATCCCGAAAATAAATATTTATTTAACATTTTTACAAAAATGAATGATTTACAAATACATTGTATCCGTGATTCTAGTTATATTCTATCATTTTAACCTATACACAAATACACTATATCTGTCGGATAAGAATTTTTCTCTATACAGGGATAAAATCGACTAAAAAAAAGTAAAAAAATATCTACATCGGACGGTTTTCCTATAAATCAAAATATTTGTTAGATTTGCTAGAGTTTGTTATTCATTATTTGGTCATTCTTGTGATTTTCTCAATAAATTAAGGGCTGTCAAGAGCAATAGCAAATTATGACTTTTACTTTAGAAAAATAGCAAATTTATTTTTAAATTGTCAGAATAGCAAAATTGAAAAATATGAAAACTAAATAAATGGAACAATGCCTCAAATGCCCCTAGCTAATTCAAAAACAGTACTAAAGACAATTGTTCACCTAAAACCCAAATACCCTGTAATTAAATAATACATCCTTGTTGAAATTGTGTACGTTTAGGTATTCAAAGTTGAAAAGAATACAGCTTCACTATCTTCCACTTTCCTAGATTCCACCAAATCTTCAAAGTTTTCGATCAGTTGCAGAAAAGATTGGAGCTTCAAGATTCGTCCTCCTACAAACCTTCAAAGTCTTCATACATTCAGCGCAAATCAATGGATTTTCTCCTCAAAACCTTCAAGGTCAGAAAGAAAAAATGTAAAGTGTAATATCTTTTTAGTTTTTAATTATAGTTTATATATTAATACAATTGTGAATATCAAACATCAACCACATACTAGTGAACGAATAATGATGAAAGAGATCGGCGCGGTTGGGCGTGTGATGGATGAAGGAACAAGTGGTGCAAAGGCACTCGGCTTCGGATGAAGTAAAAATACGACTAGCGGCGTGCAACAGAGGAGACGTTTCCTTACAGCTTAGTTCTCAGTCAACAAAATGGAGGGGCTAGTTACAAGGGTGGAGATCTCGATTGGACGGAGAACACTCGAACGGAGATGAAGGTCTCGTCGGCGGCTAGGGTTTGGTGAGAGTGAAGAAGATGATGAATAGTAATAATAATATTATTATTTTATTCTTTTTCCTTAAATATCTTTCTTTTCTTTTTTTCTTTTTCAATTTAAATAAAACAAACCTTTTCTTCTCAATTAATTCCTTCCAAAAATAAAATATATAATTTTTTTATAAATTTTGGAATATAAATAATTCGAAAATGTTAAATTTATGTTTGCCATTATTTTAGAGATATGAAGCAAATAACACGATTTTAGGGGATGATAAAAATTTTAATAACATAAGTGGATAATCTTAGCACGATTTTAGCGACGATAAAATTTTAAATTCAAATTATCATTAACAATACCTATTTTTATAAATTTTTTAAGCAATTTTAATATTTTGGCGGTTTCAAATCAAAATTTAAATCTATTTTTAAAAACAGTTATGGAAAATAGATAAGGGATATTAACGAGATAATCATAAAATTTTGAAATTATGTTTGAGATCGTTTTAGGAAAATCAATCAAGTAGCATGATTATAGGGGAGATAAAAAATTTCTTAGAATAATCCTATTAAATGCATCATAATTATAGGGGTAAGATATAATTTTAATTTTAATTTATTATTATGTTAAATAAATTATTATTAGAAATATGAAAAGTTTAGGAAAAGCAATCAAGTACCACGATGATAGGAGAAATATCAAAATTTTATTAGAATAATCATATATACATTAAGTGCATCATAATTATAGGGGTAAGATACAATTTTAACTTTAACAACCACAACTAAATAAATTTTTAATTAGTTGATTTGAAACCACAACTAAATAAATTGTTAATTACTTGATTTGAAACCTATAAACATGAAAATCTAGTATAAATTGCAGGCATAAATCTAGAAATGTTGATTCAATCAGATCCATCCCAAAAATAAAGATTTATTTAATAGTTTTAAAAAAATGAATTATTTGCAAATATACTGTATCTGTGATTTTGGGTTATATTCCATCATTTTAACCTACACAAATACATTGTACCTATCGGATAAGAATTTTTCTCTATACAGGTAAAATCAGCTGAAAATATAAAAAAGTGAAATTCTTGTATTTTTGAGGTATTTAAATTCAAATTTTTATAAATATTTTAAAATATAAATAATCCTAAGATATTGAATTTATGTTTGCCATTATTTTAGGATATCAACTAAACCAAATAGCACGACTTTAGGAGTAAATTTGCTTTAATAAAATAAGTGGATAATCGTAATTAGCATGATTTTAGCCAATGATAAAATTTTAAATTCAAATTGTTATTAAGCCTATGTATTTTGGAGGTATTTAAATTCAAAAAAAATTTATAAATATTTTGAAATATAAATAATTAAAAAACGTTGAATTTATGTTTATGTTTTGCCATTATTTTAGGGATATAATCGTTTAAAAGAATCCAAATTGATGATTTTATTGGATGTTATAAAATCTAACTTCAAATTGTTATTAGAAATATGAAAAATATGTATTATGTATTATATAATAAAATATTAATAAATATTAAAAGGAACATTATGAAATGGAAAGTGATGAAATTATATTAACCATTATTTTAGAGGTGACAAAAAAATTTGAATTCAAATAGTCATTACTATCATATATTATGAGTTATAGAAATAAATCGTTAATTAATTGATTTGAAACCTAAAAATTCGAAAATTCTGTATACATTGCAGGCGTAAATGTAGGGGATGTTGGTGTAATCTTATATAGTCTGAAAATAAAAAATTATTTAATATTTTCAAAAATTAATAGTTTTTGCAAATACATTGTATCTGTGAATATGTGATATCTTGTATCATTTTTTACATATACAAATATACTGTATTTGACGAAAATTAATTTCCGTATACAAAAGGATATAATCGATTAAAAAAAAGTAAAAAGAAGTCTACAACTCCAGTTTTGTTATAAATCTTAATATTTTTTTAAATTTGCTACTTTTCAGTTTGTTATTCATTTTTTTTTTTTTTGCCATTTTTACAGTTATCTCATAAATTAATTAGGGTCTTTAACTAAGATAGCCTAAAATAGTATACAAGATTACAAGATTAACCTAAAATTTCTAAATTTTTTAGAAATGTCTAAAATTGACTAATATTTTACACAAATATAAGTTCAAATGACCAATTTACCCATCTTTATTATTAATAATATATTAAAAAAAAAGAAAAAGAAAGAAAAAGAAAAGTGGACCATGATTAATATTTGCATTTATTCTATCTTATGTAAATATGGTAAGTGATTAATTATATTATGGTAATATTATAATAAAAAAATTCTTTTAATTATTCTTATTTTGGTGATTTTGTTCAAAAAATCTTTCCTTTCGATCTCTCTCTCACTTTTCAATCTCTCTCTCCATCTTTTTTTTCTTTCGTTTTGGATTGTTTTTCATATATTTCACTTAATTATAGTATATATTGAATGATACGGTGTATATTTTATGAATGAAAAATTCTTATAACAATTTGTTTGTAAAAGGTTGACCGACAATGAGAGAAATCAGGGACGTGGGTTATGGTTTAGAAAAAAAAGTAAAAGTTTCCTCCTTCAAATACGTTGAATATTGATTCCATTTTCTCCACAAAAGACATTGAATAATAGACGATTGGGGGAAGCATAAGTGGTGAAGGAGAAGAAATCGGCGACTGACTGGTATAGTGATCTTTCGAAAAAAAATTTGCAAAAATTTAAGATCAGTAAGAACTTATATTTCACATTCGAAATACATTAAGGTATATCGAGTATATTGAAAATAACATTATTTATGTATTATTGAATATATTAAGTAGTATATATATAACAAATTACATAAAATATATGTATTATGCAGTAGTATATATGTAAGAATTCAAAAAAAATATATTGATTGAATAATAATCTATGTATACAATGGTATATAAATGCAGTAAGAAAAAATCACAAAACATGAAAAAAAATCTATGCATGTATTATTGAATACATACAATAGTATATATGTAACAAATCAGAAAACATAAATGAATTATTCAGTAGCATATATGTAAGAAATAAAAAAAAATACTGAATGAATATACAATTTTGTGTATATATTGGTATATATACGCAATAAAAAAAATCACAGAACACAAAAAATAATATGTATATGTATTATTGAATATATGCAGTAGTATATATGTGACAAATCACAAAACATGAATTTATTATTCGATGGTATACTATAGTATATACGGATAACGGGACATTTAATAAAAATTATATGTTGAGCATGATAGGAAGATGAACTGAATAATAAAAAATTAAACAAAATAGAAGGAACATGACCAAAATATATGCTATGGAACGGAAGAAACAAATTTTTTAAGGAAAAAAATGTATGTTAGCTAAAAGTTATAAATTTATTAATGAAAGGTTAGAAGGTTAACGTTATGGAGATGAAAGACTGTCAGCGACGAAATCTATGAAAAATTGAAAGGTTAGCGTTTTGGAGTTTAGAGGTTGCGGGCGCTATTGAAAAGTAGGTGGAGTTTGATGATGGAGATGAAATAATTCCCACGGTTAGAATAAATTAATTCAAATAATTTTTCATATTAGATTATATTTGATATTATAGTTCATTAAAAAATATTCTCAAAATAATACCATAATAATAACACATTTATATAAGGAATTAATTAATATCATAATAAATTTAGATCATTATTAATAAGGAAATAATTTAAAAAAATTATTACAAATATAATATATTATTAATAATGATTATAAGGTTACTATCGTGAAAAAAGTTTATATGAAATCCAAAATAATTTATACTTGTGAAAATTGGGAGTGAACTTAGATTTTTTTTTTTTTTTTCTAAATCTTTCAATTAATTATAAACGGCCCAAAATCCTGCCCTGTTTAGTGGAAGCCCACTGACAAACTGCAAAGGTCAACAAAATAGCCCAGGAAATTTAGTTGGGGAAGGTCACTTAAAAACCTTATCATTTATTTCTTAATATAAAAAAGTGGAGAAAAATGTCAGGAAAGAAAGATTTTTTGCTTTTACCACATTTACACTTCATAAGAGTATACCCCAAAATTCAAATAGTAAGATTATTATAACTCATCAGTCTCACTGCATTTAAATTTCTGTCTTCTGAGTTCATATCAGGAAACATGTTTTACAACAAATCATTTGTGTTTTTCTCTTTAAAATCACTTGTGTTTTACAACAAATCCTTTTGAAATCAAATCGCCACAGATAATCTTTAGGTTTCGTGAAGAAGGGTTCTTCTGTCTAGATTTGACCCTCCTGCTACTTGGTTTTTGTTTCTTTTTTTAAAAAAAACAGAGTTGCTGTTTTAGCACTCTGCAGAAACACGTATGGAAAAAACCAAGTGTCCCCCATTTATGACAACTATGATCTTCCATTGATTTTCTTGTCCTACAGAAAAAAATAAAATTAAATATAAACAAAACCCATTTAATTGAAAATTAAATTTGAGCTCCAAATTTTGGACTTTTTTTATCTCTCTGTTATGAATCCTCTCTGTTTTAAGCTGCCACGAAGTCAATGCACCGACTTCTCTGTTTCTATTTCCTTCAGTGTTCAGTTTCTTCACATGGGGTTTGGTATTTCTCTACAAATTTTGTGTGTCTTTTCTCTTTGTTGTTTGGATTTTCATTTTTCCACCTATTTCTTTTCTGGGTTTGGTAAGTTTTCTCTGTTTTAGTCATTTTTCTCTTCTGGGCTTGATCTTCATTTACAGAATCTTGCAAGAAGATCAAAGGAAGATAGCTTTGTTTTTCATATCAACTATGTTCAAATCTGCATGATTAAGTTGTAAAGTTTGAAAATTTCAACCTTCTCCCCACGTTGTTGTTTATTTAGGCTCATCTGATGAACCGTTTTGCTTTGTTTTCATTTGAACACTGCCGTCCGAGCATTAGAGGATTGTTTATTCTTTAAATTAAAACCGTAGAAATATTATAAGGGAAAGGGGATGAGTAGAAACTGATTTTGTTGATGTAATTTCTCCATTGAATAAAAATGCCTCTAGACAGTGTAAAATCAGTAGTTTATAGATCATTTATCACTTGTGATGATTCAAAAGGGGTTGTTGATTGCAATTTAATGAAGATATCCAAAGTGAATTCTCAGAAACTAGAACAAAAGATTAGAGCCCATAGGACAAGTAGGAATTCAAGTAAGCGTTTAGTATCTGATGTAGGGAAAGAGGAGCTGATTTCTAAAGAAATGAGAGAAAGAATTCATGGCCAATCTTCTATTCCATTCATGAAGGTTTGTCAGGGAGCTGAGAAGTTGAATCATATGGTTGTTTCATGGTCTAAGGGGATGAGATCTGAGAGCAAAACTGAGAAGATTGCTGAGGATTTGTTGGAAGAAACTTCAAGTTTAAGAGATTCAGTGATTATGTTGGCTAAGCTTCAAGAAGCTTCGAATGAGTCAATTCGGTTGAAGAGGACATATCCAAAAAGTTTTTCTGGTCATCTTGAAAATGAGTGTTTTCCAGTTGAGGTTCAAAGATCAAAGCTTTCTACACATGGTTCTTCCAGAATTGGTACTGATGAGGTTAAGACGATGATTGGAAACAGCCCAGTGAAGCGAGATTCGGTGCGTAATGTTACAGTTGGTGAACATAAATCTTGTTTTCGTGATATAAATTCCAACTTGGCATCGGAAATTTCGTTGACTAGTTCCAGCCAATCTTCAATGATTGACGATAATATCAACTGTTGTCATGGTACAACATCTCAACAGAATTTGAAACGTAATAACTTGATTGCTAAGCTTATGGGGCTTGAAGAAATTCCATCAAGATCAGTGCAAATTACTCCGAAGAGAGAGTTTGAGTTTAAAAAAGTCTCTGGATACAAAGCATCTCTCTTTGGCGTCATCAACAAGGAGGATCATCAAAAAGGAACCTTGAGAGAAATACTTGAAAAAATTCCTGTCAACAGGCTTAGAGAGAGTGATTCTGATATAGAGTTTAAGATTCATTGCTCAAATTCCTACAATAATGGTTCCAAACAGAGGTTGAAAGACGGACTGCCAATTGTATTGATAAAACACAAGCCTCTTCCACCTGACAAATTTGAGGAACACCGAGCACATGTCTCCTCAAAAGATGATGCTTTTGACCAAAAAACTACACTAAGAAGTACGAAAAAGAAAGAACTTCGGTTGGTTGGAGATTTTGATTTCCATGGTGGAATTGTGAGTTCAGATAAATTGCACAGAAAACATAAGGGAGAAGGGACTCCAGTCAAACAGATTGCTGAGGAAGGAAGAAAGCTGAAACCAAAAGAAGAAGCAAGGAAATTAAAAAAGTGTACTGTTGATACTAAGAAAAAGGCTGCAGAGAAGTTGAAAATATCTAGTCCGATGCCTGATATGCCCCATGAGAAAGAACCAATTGATAGGAAAGTTCTTACATCAAAGAAATTGACTAAACCAGTGGAAAAAGAATTTCCAAAAGAAAAAGTGGTGTCAAGACCACAGCATCAAGAAAAAGTGACATCCACTAATCCAAGGAAGAACAGAACTCACAAACAACGTAGCTCCATTCAAGATTCTGTGCCAGGACGAGCAGTGAGAGGGATATCTAACAATTGCGACTGTCAGAGAAAGGAGGAACGAGTATTTCCCCATTCAGAACTTAATTCATTTGTGAGTTATGAACTATCCTTTAACTTTTGGTACATCAAACTATTTTTCTTTTATGCATCAGTATCCTTTTTCTCCCCTTGTAAAAGGAGAGTGAAGCAGTTTTTATTTTACAGACTCACATGGTTGAAGTCAAGAAAGATGATGAGAGTACTGATACGAATGAAATTGTGGATCTTCAGATAAATCGAAACACTACTACCCTTATGGCTTTAATTACTATGGAGAACGAAATGGACAAATGTGGTACAAAGATTATAGGTAAATTTTCCATCATAAATTGAATTAGTTGCAATATCTACTGTTATTGACCAATTCATCTTTAAGGGAAAGGGAAATGCATTCATTCTCTATCCTCATGCTTGTATGAATCTCATATATCTTCATCCAAGAGAGATTTTTAGTGAAATTCATTAACTTTGTCTTCCTAAGTAGAACAAGTATATGGAATTGTCTAAATGTTTGTGATTTATACGTAGTTCTCTCATAAATCTTGTAGAATGCTGCCATGAGAACCCAAACTCTCTCTCGCCATTGAGCCCCAAACTCGATATCAATACAAGTACTGTTGAAGAAATTGATCACAATGGTCATACTGAAGCAGATACCGAAAGTTGCAATCAAGGGACCAATCTGAAAGCGTTACTTTTGAAAAGTTCATCATTCCTCTGTCATGCAGGGGAGTTTTTTGATCTCCATCTAAATGGTAGAACAATGCTGCAGGCAGCATCGCGCTGCAAGGATCCTGAATCCCTGAATACGAAACTTTCTGCAGATTGTGCAATAGAACTTGTCGACCGTAAAGGCCATCATAACTTACCAGTAGGCAATTCTTTAGTACTAGGAGAAAAGAGCAATACAAAGATAGAGATTTCTATAGAAAACCTTGTTGAAGAAGTGAACGACGACATCGACACTCTAACGAGTTACCAAACAATTTGTGGCAATAATCTTATTGTAGATACTCTATATGCAGCGATGAGTAGAGACCTATGGTGCAAAGAAGTGATGAATGGAATGTGGGATATTGGTTGGAAGAATGGATTTTCAAGAAGTGAACGTGAGGAAGTTGTAAATGATATAGAAAAGATGATTTTGAGTGGGCTGATTGAAGAGTCCTTTACATAACATCAGCAAATTGCATCATGTATTGTATATACACGAGGAAAAAAAAAATCAATTGGTACACCTAAAATCTTAATTCCAATGCATATTTGAGTAAAAAGTTGACGTGACACACCAAGAAAGGTGCTTTTATTTAGCCAACGGAATAACTCGACAAAAGTCTATTTGAGATACAAATTACTTGAGTTTGTGTAATGATATTTTAGTCAGAGTCAGAGAATGGTTAAAAAAAATAATAAACATTTTTCAAATAATTATACTGTGCAAAAAGTGTTAATTATACTGTGCATCAAGTGATAATTATACTGTGGTACAAGCGTCAGGTTGGTTAGAAACATTAATTATTTGGACGAGAAACTAAAACGATAGTGAATTATAATAATCAATTTTAATACCTAGAATTGTCATAAAAGAAGTTTAAAAAGAGATGTTAAGCACTGAAAGACATTTCAAAGTAGTCGAATGAAGGATGTGGAAGTTTGATAGCATTTGTGATCATTTTTTGGGAAAACAAAATTGAAGGATTTATTAATGCAAATTGAAATGATTGATTGGAGATTGCAAAAATACAAAAAGTTCATATACTCAAACTGACCCAATGATTTGTGACGTTTACAGAATAACAATGATCAATGATTTGTGACGTTTACAGAATAACAATGATTCACTATTTCCCATCCATGATGCTAGAGAAGGCGACCTTTGTTCCAGTGGTTCTCCAAAAGAAGAATAAAAATGTTATCCTTTGTTTTTTTCAGTCATGGTTCTACTTCATCATCTAGAGTTAATATAATCATTTAGCTAGTTGAGTAGAGTTAATAAGTTAAATTTATAAAATTTCTTTTTGAATTATAGAATTACAAAATAGATTTTAGATTAAAAGAAAAAGATAGAATTATTTGATAAGTGTGACAAATAGAGATAACTTAGGTTTTTTTAAGCTAAAATATAGTTTATACTACACTTAATTGTCACACCAAAGACTTGTATGTTGTACTATATAGGGGGTTGCAAAAAGCAAAACTCAAAGTCAACCTGATGATGGTAAAAGTAAGATATAATAACTACGTTACAACTATATTTTGTTTAAATAAAATATTATTTAATATATATTGTTTTAATACTTCAAAATTAATATTAAAATACAAAAATCGATCATGTGAGGCAGGACGCATGCTCCTGCCAACACTTTGGTAAATCCGTCGGTGAACTAATTTAGTTAGAAACTAATTTATACATCTTTTTATAATTATAAATATTAAAAAATGATACAAAAAATTTATAAAATATAACAAAATTTTAAATGATATTAATAATAGACACTTATAAATACCCATAGATTTTTATTAATGTTTATCAATGTCACGACTATCAATGTTCATGAATGTCTATCGTTGATGAAATTTGAAATTTTGTTATATTTCGTAAATATTTTATAAATTTTTTCATTTTTGACTACTTCACTTATATATTTTAACATTCATAATTTGTTTGATGGTTATTTATTTTTAAAACAAATATAAATTTGTTTCTTGCAGGGATGTTACTTTCTCCTGAGGATGGAGCTCAACATAGAGAAGCATTTAGGCAGGAAATGAGAGATGGGGTGGGGAAAGAATTCTTTGAGAATTAAATGGGGACGGGGAAGAGACCCGTACCTACCCAGTTAGGTTTTTTTCTTATATTTTGTTATAATAAGAAATATAAGGAAAATCTGGTATACTTGTAGGTAGTGGCAAATCCAGAAATTTTATATAGGAGGGACACTGTATAATAAACACACTGAAAAATATTTTAAAAAATATCACAACGTTTCACTGATTCTCTGATAACATTCACTACATTTGTAGAAATAAATAAATATCGACAATTTTTACATGATTTTTTGTAATGCAAGTATGTGAATTTAAAATTATCATAAAAAAAAAAAAGAATAAAGAAAGATTAATACATTTTGCATGAAATGCTGCTGAGAGAATGGAAGTTTGGATCACTGAATTTGTTCATTCTTTTTTAAATTTTTGTTAGATAACAAATAAGGGCTAAGAAATAAGTTAGGATTTTTATCTTAGATGAGTTTTTTTTCTATTTAAAAAAAATTATCTTTCTTTTAGGAAATCAAATTATCTTTCTTTCAGAAAATCAGGAAATCATTGAAATTTAGGAAGAAATTTGATATTTGAGAAAAGAAAATTATTGATATTTAAGAAATTTGAGGAAAGAAATTTATTGATGTTTTGAATAAAAACTATTTCTTAAAAATAATTGTAGCAAGCGGGATTTGAACTCACGACCAAAGAGTTATGTAGGAGAGGCACAACCACTACAACAGAAACAAAAATTAGGCAAAATAAAGCTAAATTTAATATATATTGTAATATAACACTTCAAAATTAATCTTAAAATACAAAAGTCGATAATGTAAGAGAGGGCACGTGTCCCCGTGACCCCTTAATGGATCTGCACTTGCTTGTAGGTTAGTGTTATATTTAAAAGGATCCTTAATTAAGTTGATCATTTTATTATAACAGTCGTATTTACCCTTAATGAAAAATTATAAATAAAAAAAAAAGATAATGGGTAATAAATGTTTGTGTCTGATAAGTATAAATAGTTTATTTTGCACAAATACTTTTTAAAATTAAATTTGAATGAAATCGAGTTAATAATTATAATTACTATAACATCACATCACCGTTTTATCTTTTGTGTAAATCAAAAGGGTATGAATCTAAAGTGGAGAGGATATTGTTATGAAGGGTATTCCCGGTCCAAATTAATAATTATTATAAATTTATTTAGAAATATTCCAAGTCCAACTTCATTGTGGGACGTTGTCAAACTCTAGAATAAACTTTCTAAAACGATACAATCCATTAATTACAAATTTGAGAAGAAAAAGCAAAAACTAGTTTCGAAAACCTCATATGAATTACAACAATTATAATAAAAGATAGGGATAGTTGCAAATTTAGTAATTAGATTTAAAATAATTAAGTATATAGCAATATTTTAAAAAATTTGCAAATATAGCAAAATTGTCAAATTTTATCAATGATAGAAGTCTATCAACGATAGACCATGTTGTAAATATTTGTCTATCATTAATAGACCCATACGAGTCTATCAGCGATACAAGTCTATCAACAATAGTTTTGCTATATTTGCATTTTTTTTTAAATGTTGTTATATCTTTAATTATTATTGTTAAAATGATCATCAGTTACAATTACCCTAAAAGGTATATAGGTACACCATATGATGAAAAATAAAGAAAGTAAATGAAAAATGAATTATTAATAAACATACATTGCAGAAGGAGAAATTAAAAGATGGATCACATGTGAGAATAATAATACATAAGCAACGTACGGTAGGTTTGTTGTTGCTTGTCGTTCCATGTAAATTTGAGGGGTGAAGAGAGAGAGCGAGGGGGGTTGGGGGAAAAGAGAGGAGAGTAGTCCTAAAGATATGAATTAGGAAGGGGATTAAAAGCTGAGAAAATTGAGAGTTTCAAGGAAAAAATAAATGAAAGTTTTATCAAGTTGAGAGAGATTTGTGAAGAATTTTTTTTTATTAATTTCACTTATTATATTTCCAGACTTCAAGTTCCTTTTTATAAGAGAACTTTGATGCATGGAAATGAAACTAACTAACAGATTAGCAACTGTTATTTACAAACAGAACTAATAGACTAACAACTGACTAGCAATTGTTATTTACAAATAGAATTGAACTAACAAACTGTTATAGCTACAAACTGTTATTTGTTAATATTCCTCCTCAAGTTGGACGATGAATGTCAATGATTCCCAACTTGGATATCAATTTAGACAAGGTAGAAATAGGCAGAGCTTTGGTGAACTTGTCTGCCAGTTGTAAGCTAGATTTGATGAGGAGAACTTTGAGGAATCCATTGGTGATCTTGTCTCTAACAAAGCGACAATCAATTTCTATATGTTTCGTTCTTTCATGAAACATAAGATTAGAGGCAATAGCAATGGCTGCTCGATTATCACAGTAAACATTAGTGGCCAGTAAGATCTTTACATGAAGATCCTTAAGAAGTTGGGAGATCCATACTAACTCGCTGGTGACTGAAGCTAGTGCTCCGTATTCAACTTCTGCAGATGATCTGGAAACAGTAGCTTGCTTTTTTGACTTCCATGTTATTATGGATTCTCCTAAAAATATGCAGAAGCTAGTAATAGATTTTCTAGTGTCAAGGCATGATCCCCAATCGACATCTAGAAAGGCTTTTAGATGAAAGGAGGTAATAGGATTGATCAAAACACCTTGTCCAGGAGATCCTTTTAGGTATTTCAGTAAGTGATAAGGAGCATCTAAGTGAATATTTGTAGGATTTTGAATGAATTGACTAAGTCGGTGGACGACGAAACATATATCAAGTCGAGATATCTAAAGATATATGTCTTTCGATTAGTCTTCTATAGCAAGTAACATCATCTTCTTTTAGAAATTCACCTTTGTCCCTCGAAAGCTTCAAATTAGGGTCCATAGGTGTTGTAGCTGGTTTGGTCTCAAGAAAAACAGCATCTTCAAGGATCTGAAGGTAATATTTTCTTTGGGATATCATGATTCCCTGTTGGGACCTTGATAATTCTAATCCCAGAAAATATTTTGCTTGAACCAAGTCTTTAAGCTTGAAATGCCCTTTGAGGATTTCTTTTACTGAATTTATCATTTAAGGAGAGGGTCTGGTCAGTAGTATGTCATCAACATACACCAGTAATGCTACAAAGTCACTCTCATTTCCTCTAGTAAATAGAGAATAATCTGACTTGGATTGGTAAAAACCATGTGAAGATAGGGCTGTTGCAAACTTTAGGAACCATTGTCTTGACGCTTGTTTTAACCCATATATGGATTTGTTAAGTTTGCAAGCTAATTTCTCACCTTTCTGTGGTACTTGTGAGGTTTCATAGCCCAATGGTAGATACATATGTACTTCTTCAAATAAGTCTCCATTTAAGAAGGCATTATTAATGTCCATTTGAGTAAGAGACCAGTTGTATGATGTAGCAAGGGCTAGAAATATTTTGACAATGACAATTTTAGCGATAGGTGAGAAGGTGTCTGAAAAGTTTATTCTTTCTTGTTGATTATAGCCTTTAGCTACAAGTCTCGTCTTGTATCTGTCAATTGTGCCACCGAGTTTATATTTTACTTTATAAACTCATTTGCTACCAATAGTGTGATGATCTTTTGGAAGGGAGACAACGGACCATGTATTGGTTCTTTCCATGGCTTCTATTTCTTTTGCCATAGCCATTCTCCAATTTTGATGGTTCACGGCTTGGTGGTAATAGGAAGGTTCATATATGGTAGTGACATATAGAAGGTAGTTTTTATGGCTTTGAGTATAGCTATTGTAGGATAGATATTTCGTGAGAGGAAAGGGTGATTTTTTGTGGGATGTAAGAGGTTCTTGAGATATAAGGTTGCAGCAGTGAAAGTCTTTTAGGTAGGAAGGTGGGCAATGAGATCAAGATGACCTTCTAAGAGCTATAGGGATGGTTGTTTGGATTGTGTTATTGGTTTCTTCATAGGTTTCAATGTGGAGGTCTGGATCATCAACACCGTGACTATCTTGACATATGTTCTCTGAAGGATCAACAGAGTTTTCAGCAGTATCTTTGGTTCCAAGATGATCAAATAGAGGGCATGGTATGACGAATTGATCAATAAAGTTACGTGAGATGGGCTTGTTGTCTTCTTTGATGGACTAGAATGGAAATCTTTCTTCAAAGAATAGGACATCTCTGGAATCAAGAAATTTCCTTTTAGATACATCGTATAATTTGTAGCCTTTCATACCTAATGGGTATCCCATGAATACATAAGGTTTTGCCCTTGGATCAAATTTTGATCTGGTCAACGATGGTGTGGAGGCATAAGAAAGACACCCAAATGTCTTTATGATGTTGTAATCTGCAACTTTATTGAACAAAGTGACAAAAGGTGTGTTGTTAGATAGCAAAACCATAAGTGTTCTGTTGATCAAGTATGCTGCTGTTAAGATACATTCTCCCAAAAAGTAAAAGGGACTTTGGATTGAAACATCAAGGCTCTTGCAACATTAAGGAGATGTTGATGTTTCCTCTCAACAACTGAATTTTGTTGAGGAGTGTATGCACAGGAAAACTGGTGACTGGTTCCAGTGCTAGCAAAAAAATCTCTAGAGTTCAATTCAGGAGCATTATCAGAACGAAAAGTCTTGATTTTCTTTGAGAATTGAGTCTCAATGAGTTTGAAGAAATTGGGAATGACTTGTAAGATGTCATTCTTATTCTTCAAGAGATGTATCCATGTGTACCTTGACTTATCATCAACAATGGTGGCAAAACAAGAATGTCCTGCATGTGTTTGGGTTTTAAAAGGTCCCCATATATCACAATGTATAAGATCAAAGATGCTTTATGCAATTTTATTTAGAGAAGGAAAAGACAGCCACCTTTGTTTAGCTAAGGGACAAATATTACACATTTCTTTACAGTTTAAAGAATCATAAATTTCTATTATGTATGATAGCTCTTTTATTCTACTAATAGAAGGATGTCCCATGCGCTTATGCCAAGTAGTTGCAAAAGCTTTGCATAAAAAAGTAGTAGATTCAATAGAGCAATCTCTAATCTTTTCATCATTTACTATGAGTAAGTAGAGATCACTGATCAGTTCACCCTTCCCAATCGTTTTCAAAACTGACTTGTTTTGAATGATACAATCAGAATTAGCAAATGATATAGTATATTTTTCATCCTTTATCAAAACACTTACTGATAGCAAATTATACTTGAACTCAGGGATGTAAAGGACATCTTTCAGTATAATTTGTTTTGCTATTGAGACATCACCAATATACTCAACTTTTAATCATTCTTTAGTGGGTAGTATGACTGACATATTCTATGTGCTGCAAATTTTCTTAGACATTGATTTATCATGGCATATATGAGAAGAAGCACTAGAATCTATGATCCAAGAAGAATTGATGAGTGAAGTGGGAAGACAAGTACCTGCTATGTGAGTGGTTTCTGTCTTGAAATTCTCATCAATGTGTGGAGTATTTAGATGTGTCTACAGCATATTTAAGAGCTGTGAGTATTGGTCATTATTGAGGCTTGCAAAGAATGCAGATTGATTAGCTTTAGGAACTTCTGTCAACTTCTCATTTCCAGTTGATGTAGGGTTATTCTGTCTTTGTTGGTGAATTGAATTGTTGTTCACTAATCTTTGCTCTGGTGGATAGCCATGTAATTTATAGCATTTGTCAGCAATATGTCCTTTGTATCCACAATTTGTACATATCGGTCTAGTGTCTTTCTTCTTGGATCTTTCGAGCATAAATCTCTTCTTTGTCTATCTTCTTGGATGATGAGAGAGAAGACCTTGTTTATTGGTGGTAAAGGATCAATAAGCAAAATTTGTACTCGAATTTGAGAGTATGATTCATTCAATCCCATAAGGAATGTCATTACAAATTCTGTATTTAGAAATTCAATCATCTTTTTTTATCCTCCACAAGTACATTCATTTAAAGGTCTATATTCTATGAGTTCTTGCCATATAGTAGTGATTTTTGCATAATACACTTCAACTGAAAGATTTCCCTGAGTTGTAGTTATAAGATCTTTTCGTAGCTGATATATGTGTGGTCCATTAGACTGTCGATATCTCTCTTTTAATTCATCTCATATCTCTTTGACATTTCCTTTGTAAACTAAGCTGGCTGCAATTTCCTTTGAGATTGAATTGATGATCCAAGAAGCTATGACATCATTGTTACATTTCCATGTTGATAGAAGATTACCTTCTGCTGGATTTTCGATCGTACTTGTAACGAATCCAATTTTATTCTTTCCAAATAATGCAAGTTTCATAGCTCTGCTCCATGAGGAATAGTTGCTTGATCCTGCCAGTGGTGTCGATACCAGATTGGTGGTTGGGATAATCGAATGGTGAAGAACAAAGGGATTCAATTGTACGTCGAGATCAGAGGAAGTAATCGGAGATGAAGAGTTGCAATTGCTGGACGTTGAACTCTCTGGTGTTGCCATGATGAAGGCTGCACGAGGGTACTCTGACATTCCGACAGCAGTTTAACTCTCTCTTTTGCAAAATTGCTCTGATACCATATCAAGTTGAGAGAGATATGTGAAGAAATTCTTTTATTAATTTCACTTATTATATTTACAGACTTCAAGTTCCCTTTTATAAGAGAACTTTGATGCATGGAAATGAAACTAACTAACAGATTAGCAACTGTTATTTACAAACAGAACTAATAGACTCACAACTGACTAGCAACTGTTATTTACAAATAGAATTCAACTAACAAACTATTATTTGTTAATAAGTGCCCATAGAATGAGTGAAGAAGCTGCCGAAATTAGAACCCAACACGCATTGCCAAACACTTCTATAAGTACCATCCAAATCCTAATTTGAATTGAAAAATATTGATGAAAAATTAAAATAAATTGTAATTGTAACAACCAACGTAACGTACCTTCTTGATATGGGAAGCAAGGGAGAGGGAATTGGAGACGTCGAAGAGGTTGAGGGCGTGAGAAGCAGAGGCCATGGCGTACATCTGTATTTTTTTCGACATGTCGATTTCTTTCACGGTGGCCTTCCCTTCCAATATCTTTCTTTTCAATCGGATTCAAGATGATGATGATGATGATTTTTGTTATTGTTATTTAATTATTAACTATACAAGTGGAGAAAATAAAAAGAGAATGGGAAATCTGTGGTGGCTGCCAAATCGGAATGGAAATAGAGATGGAATTATATTATAATTATATTGGTGAAAAGGGTAAAGCAAAGCAAACAAAAACTCTCGTCTTTATCTATTTCTACAGTGACTCCTCCACCCAGACTCTTGTTTTGCGTATGGAATATTTCCAACATTTTTCTACTTTTCTTATTTTATAATAAATATATAATATTGTTACACATTCTACGACCATAGATTGATTTATTAAAGCGTCAGGGACACATGTCCTTCACGTGTATTTTAATATTACTTTTGGAGTGTCAAATTACAATATATATTAAATATTGATTCATTTTAATTAAATTTTGGTTGGTGTAGTGGTGGTGGCGGCTTACTGCTAAGATAAAATCTTAACTTATTTTTTAACGCACATTTGTTATCCAACAAATATTTAAAAAAAAATGCAACAAAGTCAATGATCCAAACTTTCACTCTCCCAACAATATTCGAGGAATAATTTGTTATTATCTTTTATTTTATACAATTTTTAAATTCACATATTTATATTAATTATGTATATATTTATTTTATTTTATTTCAGAGTTAAAGGTTACAAGATAATTTTACAACATTTCAATAATTTTATTTCTCTAAATACTCCAAATGTCAATTTGATTTACAAATTTCAATAATGTCTTAAAAATATTTTTTTAAAAAAATGAACAAAACCTAACTAAGATAAACCTTAACTAATTTTCTAGCCGTAAAAAATGCAACAAAGTCAATGATCCAAACTTTCACTCTCCCAACAATATTCGAGGAATAATTTGTTATTATCTTTTATTTTATACAATTTTTAAATTCACATATTTATATTAATTATGTATATATTTATTTTATTTTATTTCAGAGTTAAAGGTTACAAGATAATTTTACAACATTTCAATAATTTTATTTCTCTAAATACTCCAAATGTCAATTTGATTTACAAATTTCAATAATGTCTTAAAAATATTTTTTTAAAAAAATGAACAAAACCTAACTAAGATAAACCTTAACTAATTTTCTAGCCGTCGTTTGTTATCTAATAAATATTTAGAAAAAAAAATACAACAAAGAAAAAAAAATACAACAAAGTCAGTGATCTAAATTTCTACTCTCTCAACAATATTCTATGAAAAATGTATTCTTCTTTTTCTTTTCTTTTTTATGCAATTTTTAAATTCACATCTACATCATAAAAAAATCCATGTGGAAACTGCTAGTCCTTTCTTTATTCCTACAAATGCAATTAATGTTATTGAAACATCAACGAAACATCTAAATATTTTTTAAATATTTTTTTTATATAAAATTATGGATCCACCATTATTTACAATTGTCAGATTCCATTGCTATGAACTCAACTAAAGACACAAGAGATTAGAAAATCATCCCAAATAACCCATTGCTATGAACTCAACTAAAGACAAAAAGAGATTAGGAAATCATCCCACATAACCTATATTAGTTTTTACTTTTCAAAATAACATATATTTTAAAGCCATCAGATAACTTGTCGGTCCTTTTCAAGCCAAATCAACCCCTAGATTTTTACTCAATTTTGATACTCCACAAATAAATGAAAATGAAATTTACAAAAATGACTTCAGTGCCAAAAGTATTATTGTATTATTCTTTTATATACTTTTCTTAATAAAACCTAAAACATGATTGGCTTACTCAAGAGGATTTCAGAACAACTCCTCAAAAACTAATCTCCAATCTCCAAGTGTGTTTGGTTCCTCCAACCCTCACATTCCATATTTTGGCAAAAAATCAATAATTTATGTTTGTCTTTTCACTTACATAATCTTGGTGACAAGTCATAATTCTCTCAACTAGGTTTATTTATATTTTCCCTAAGGTTTAGGGTTGGGTTTGTAATCTTGGTTGAGATTTGAATGATTTTGCATCAAGATTGTCTCTTTTTCTCGATATTTTAATTGATTTTATTAATTTTTTGTACGTGTATGTATTTTTTTGTAGGAAGCTTCGTATATTTGTTGGTCTTTTTGGGAGGTGAATGGAAGGAGAATGAGAATGAGAAAGAATATGTTGGAGTTCAAACAAAGAAAGGGTTGATTTTGAATGTTGGCATAAAGTATGGGGATTTACATGAAATTTATAGAATTAGTGGGATAAATCCAGTTGAGTTCAATTTAGTTTTAAGATGCCTATACATTGTGAAGCCTTTTATAACCATCCAGTTATTAGCAATTAAGAATATTTTTCAGTTTTTCCTAATTGGAGATCATGTGTCTCAAGTGAGTACTATCACACCTCCTCCCAAACCACCTACTCTTAGCCCAAGAGACGGTGTAACTGGTCAACAGATGTCACCACTTTCCTCAGTGATACCTACTAACCCTAAACTTACTGACAAGATGTGAATTAATATGCAAAAAGATAAAAGATTATGCAAGGTATATAGGCAAGGTCGTGTACATTAGAAAATTAAAATAGTTGTGAGG
>JBBPDI010000009.1:17358213-17370325 GCA_037974545.1 Cucumis variabilis | reverse complement strand
TGAATTTTTTCTTATCCATCTATTAAAATTACAATAAATACATCAACCCAATGAAAACAGATTAGCATGCCAAAGAATCAAGTTCATTGATAGATCAAGAAATGACACAAACATATCAATGATAGAACGTATCACTAATAGATCATGCTGAAACATAACACTTAAACTAAAACATCCACCAACAAACCTCAAACTTTATCAAGTCTATCAACAATAGAAACATATCACTGATACACAACCATAAGCAACAACATATAGCAAAATACAAATTGAACTAAAGCATCAAAGCAAAAAAACAAAACATCACTCAAATCTGTCACTGATACAAACATATCACTGATAGACCATATCCTAAGCAACAAAACACAAAATGAAAACAGTTTAGCATGTCAAAGAAACAAGTTCAACATCCTCCAAACACATCACTAATAGACCATAATAAACATCCCACACAAAATATGCACGTTAAATTAAACTATTTACAAAATATATTACAGATCTAGATCTATCACTGATAGAACCTATCAGTGATAGATCATGCTGAAACATAACACTTAAACTAAAACATTCACCAACAAACCTCAAGCTTTATCAAGTCTATCAACAATAGAAACATATCACTGATACACAACCATAAGCAACAACATATAGCAAAATGCAAATTGAAATAAAACATCAAAGCAAACAAACAAAACATCACTCAAGTCTATCACTGATACAAACATATCACTGATAGACTATATCCTAAGCAACAAAACACAAAATGAAAACAGTTTAGCATGCCAAAGAAACAAGTTCAACATCCTCCAAACACATCACTAACAGACCATAATCAACATCCCACACAAAATATGCACGTTAAACTAAACTATTTACTAAACATATTACACGTCTAGATCTATCACTGATAGAACCTATCAGTGATAGATCATGCTGAAACATAACACTTAAACTAAAACATTCACCAACAAACCTCAAGCTTTATCAAGTCTATCAACAATAGAAACATATCACTGATACACAACCATAAGCAACAACATATAACAAAATGCAAATCGAACTAAAGCATCAAAGCAAATAAACTAAATATCCCTCAAGTCTATCACTGATACGGACATATCACTGACACACCATATCCTAAACATATAGCAAAATGTAAATTGAACTAAACATCCCACACAAAATATGCACGTTAAACAAATTATTCACTAAACATATTACAGGTCTATCAATGATAAAATGTATCATTGATAGATCATGCTTAAACATAACACTTAAACTAAAACATCCACCAACATTTTAGAGTTAAGGAAAAACTTGATTCGAAGCCACCAGAAGGGCAAAAAAAAATCAGAAGACGGAAGGAATACATACCGAAAAAACGTGAACTGAAGCCAAAAACCTTAAGCAAAGAAAGTGGAAGACAATAAGTGGAAAATGTGAAGACGAAGCCGGAATCCTTATTCAAAGGCACCGGAATCGGAAAAGAAAATTGAAAGACGAAAACGCAAAAGAAAATCAGAAGACGAAGAAAAAAGAAGACGGAAGGAATACGTAAAATGTATTTGAGGGGCATTTTTGTCTTTTACCTTAAAGTTAATTAAAATTTGCCATATTTGCAATTCTTTTAAAGATTTGCTATATTCTTAATTAATTACTAGTAATTTGCTATATTCCCAGTCATCCCTTTTTTTTCGTTTTTAGTTACATTTAAATTGGGTTGTATAGGTTTGTTACATTTAAATTTTAAACATACATAATTCAGAATTTCATACAATAAATTCAAGCTAAACATTCGTAAATTCAAAGTTACAAACACAAATAAATTCAAAGTTCTTAAAATACATAATTCCAAATATTATCCATAAATGTTGTTCATTTTTAATAATAAATGAATAATAAAGTTCAAGATACAATGTAATAGAAACCTAATTGTTGTTTTATTAAATAATATATTATTATTATTTTATATATATATATTATATATTAATTCGGGTTGGATTGGGTAAAATCGAATTTCTTAGTGTAACATAAAGTTATCAATGAAAATTGTTTGTCTGATTAAATTCAGGAGATATTGTTTGTTATTATTATCGCAAACCTGGCCATACAAGATATAAATGCATGAAATTATTGAATAAGAGTTTGGGAGTGTCATGTGCACATGTTGCTTCTACTTCTGGTAATCTTCAAAAGCCCATTATTATTTTTTTAGAGGAGTTGGCTAAATTTCAACATCATATTTTTTATGACATCTTCTTCTTCTCCCATTATCGCCATTGTAAAGACAAATAACATTTCTAAATGTTTTCTTTCCTTAACTTTGAAATGAGTTATTGAATCCGGTGTTACAGACCGTATGACAAGTAACCCCAACTTACTTTCTAACTTTTGTCGTTCTACTTTTTCAACTAATGTCACTATAGCTGATGGAACCACCACTCTTGTATTAGGGATAGAAGTTGTTCTTCTTACCAAATCAATGTCTTTATCCTCGATTTTATATTTACCACAATTCTCCTTTAATTTGGTTTCTGTCAGCAAACTCACTCATGATCTTCATTGATGTCCTTTAGTTTTTTCACTATAAGAATTTTGAGCTATGTCGACACAGGAGTTCGTCGCCATTAATCTGAAACACGTCGACGAAGGTTTCCATAACGTCAAAAGTCACATTGACAACGACGTCACAAATAAGGCGTCATAAGAAGTGATGACAATGCAGCAAACGAACGACGTTGGCTTAGACTTTATGCCGATGCATGATATGCCGACACGGTCAACACATCGGGTGAAACCTTATGCTGACGTTGTTGTAGTGCTTTGATATTAAGGCAATGTCAACGGCACTGTTGAAATCGTTAACGCAATGTTGCTTGAAGCTATGACGACGCCATGTGGTAATAAACCGTCATTAGCGACGTCGTTTCTATGTAGGTGAAAGATTTCATCATTTTTTTTAATTTAATAATTTAATATTTATATTTCATAATCCAATTCAATTTAATTTGATTGAAATTGATTGCAGAATAAGTAACGTAAAATTAATAAAACATAAAAGCGAGCAAATATATATTAAAATTAATTATAATATTCAAGAAAACATATGTTTCGTTTGAAGAAAAATTACAATAAATCTAAACAAAATCTAATCTAAGTGGAGTCCCCCCATGCCTTCCAACATACAATGACACAAAATTAAAATATAAATATATATATCACCCAAAAAATGAAAGAACGACGTAAAAGTTCAAAATTACTTATAATAAATGAAGAAGTCAAGGTTCTCTAGTTGATCGATCAGTGAGTTTTGCAATCATCTTCATCATTTCTGTCATCTTTCATTCACTTTCCTCGTGTCGCAGTCTATTTTGTTCTACTACTTTTGCAAGATGAGTTGTTAACACGTTAACCCTCTTAGCATTCATATCTCACTCATGGGCTAATGCAACTAAGGAAGAACTGCTAGTAGCGTGTCATGATTTTGGTCTGGGGCCCCAACCAAGACCCTTTAAGTAGCCTGATCATCTATCCAACATTGTCTCGCATATCTTTTCATCAGATAGTGGTTAAGAACCCTCTATAGTGGGTTGAGACTGGATGACCAACATTTGATTTTGCAATAAAATTTTGATTGATTAATAAGTTATAAAAAATGTGTAAATAAAATGTACGTACAATGAAGACAAAAAGCATAACAGAAATTTACATGAGCCTTTGCAGCTGCTGGTAAAATAAACTGGTCATCCCGAGCATGTGTTTTCTTGAACAGTTCCACTTGATCGACTGGATGATTCCGTTGTTCAGTGAGCTCGTGTTCTTATTGTATGAACGACTTGGTGTCGCTATTATGAGTATAGGGCTGCTTCTCTCTAGCAGCCCTATTCATTGATGATTGCTCCTACATACATGCAAACAATATCAAAATGTTACATAGAAAAAATACATTACCGTTTAAGAACATTAATAAGTTCTAAAATTACTTAAAGATGTTGGGTAAGGTAGTGATCGTATAGGAAGTGCCAATCTTCTATATGATTCTTTAATATGGTGGGTGAGTTGGCATGCATCTGTTTAGGATCACTAAACTTTTTGAAATGGTGATGGTTCTACCCCCTAAACTCCTTCTAGGTGGTAAGCATCTGATGCTCAACAAATTGATTCAGTACTGGATCTATGAAATCTAGCTCGAAAAAATTGCTACAAATTAAAAGTACAGACAAATTAGGATTCTATATATACGCGGTAGGTATAATTAACATATATGTATGCGTAATTATAAAACTTACATGTAAAAAGTCCTTTACGAGCTCGATATAATCTGCCATAACGTAGTCCACTTAAGAAAGCGAACTAAAAAAATATCCCGTGTTACCACGCCGATGGTATAGCTAAATCATACAACGTGTGAAAAGATCGACTTATCCTATTTTGAAGCAATTGATATGGGGATATTCCCATTTTGTGCAACATATCGCTCCAGTTCGATGTTCCTCCAGTGCTCACATCTCCTAGGAATCCAAGTTGTTGCAAACCCCTCTACATAAACATAATAAATTCATAAACTAAAATCCACACTTATGCAATTAATCAATTATGTAACGATAACTAACCTAATGTGTTGTCCATCGACGATGAAACTCCTATGTTATTAAACTCTGTTGCATTAAAGTCGAAAATATCATTGCTCTCACCCACACCAGGAGGAAAATTATTGACATAGTAGTATCTGATGACAATAAACCAAAATTAATTAAACATATAGGAGAGTACTTGAAATTTATTATTTAAAAAATGAAATATGTATATATGTCTTTAATTATACATCATTGTTATTATTCGTCATTGCTTGATCTTCTTTGAATAGATAATTGTTCGTCATCATCATTAATGAAGACGTCAACGATATGACACATAATCGATCTTTTCACGAATGTAGGGTCAACGTCGCGTTTGCACAGGGTGTCATCCTCAATGTGGTCAACAACACAATGCTTAACAATGACTTCAAGTACATTCAGTTGTCGATCCTCAGCATCTTCCACTTAGAGCATGTCCCAAATACGTTTATTTTGGATCACTGAACAACCTTCCAATTGTTACCATTTTTTGGTTGTTGATGTAAAAGACATGATGTGCCTGAATTGCGAGAATGACTAGTGTTTTAGGAAACAAAAAATGAGACGTGTTAATTGATTTGTACCCTAATTCAACGTGTGTTCTGTGGTTTTTGTTCTTATTGGTGTCAAACCATCTACACTTGATAGCCAAACACGACGTCCCATCGGATATTGAACGAAAAGAACTTCATCCAATACACCGTAAAAATTGTTCTATGTACTTCCATTTCCACTGCTTTTACGAATTACCATGACTCCACTATTTTGCAATGTGCGTCAAGAATCACGATCTATTGTGTGAAATCGTATCCCACCCATGGTGTATCCACTGTACGATCAAATATCAAGTGAAGGTCTCATTGCAAGTGAGAAGCAATCATCAGAAAGTCATTCCCTCACATGTGTTTTGAGGACTTGAGATTTTTTTACTAGTGAATATAAGTCTGAAACATTCCTCTATTCAATTCGAAATGTACTTATGTACTCTACATACCTGATCTCTGAACCAATCAAAAAATGCCCATTGATGTCTTTTCAAGAGTTCAACTTTGTTGTTTCACTCGGGATGTATCAACCTCAAGTGTTTTCTAAAGTTCATAGTTATGAGTATTTGTGACGACTATAACTTAATTAACAAAAAATAAAGTATGTATTTGCGATACTGTGTGATTTCATCTACATTGTTTAAGATGTACCAATGTATCTAGCATTTCTCTTCCTGTGATAAAGATCACAAACTTCTCACGTCTAATGGTCGTACCTTCTGCACAAACACTTCAAACTGACCAAGTACCTTGTCTGTGGAAAACTTATCATCATTTTATTCATCTCGAGAGAATCAAGTTTCAATTCCACTTAGATATCTCAAACAAAAGTACTTGATTCATTCATCACGTATGCTTCTACAATAGACCCCTTGGGGTGTGCTTTGTTTTGAACATACTGCTTCAGCTTGTGTAAATATCTCTCAATGAGATACATCCAACTATACTGCACTGGACCTATGACTTTTGTTTCATACGATAAGTGAACAGTAAGGTATACCATTACACTGAAAAAGGCCGATGAAAATATCATTTCCAATTTGCAAAGTATGATAATGATATTTACTTGCAACCAATTCAAATCACTTACTCTTATTGTCCTTGCACATAGGTCCCGAAAGAAACTACACAAATCCATAATAGTGGTGTACACATTATTCGGTAAGTATGTTTGAACACCGATTGGGTAAAAGTTGATGAAGCAAAACGTGATAGTTGTGAGTCGTAAGACCTGATATCTTCTTGTCTCTATCATTCACACATCATGAAATATTATAAACAAATCCCTCAGAAAACTTAACTGATTTAATGTACTTACAGAATACAACTTGTTCACTCCTACTGAGCGTGTAACTTGCATGTGGCTTTATCAATTTGTTACCGACTTTTATCAGATGTAAATCCTTTATGATTTTCAAATCCTAAAGGTCCAACCGAGCATTTGTAGTTTCCTTCATTTTCCTTTCTATAATAAACAATGTACCGAACAAGTTATCACAAATGTTTTTTTCAACATGCATTACATTCAATTTATGACGTAATAGTAGACTTGGCCAGTAAGGGAGTTCGAAAAGATTATTTCTTTGTCCAATTCAGAGTTTTCTTTCTTTTTTTATCTTTTAGTGATGGATGTTTACTCATCACTGAAAACTCCTGAGAATCCAACCGTTCCAAGATATCATGCCCATTCATTACAACTAGAGGAGACCTGCACTCTACACTTCTATAATGTAGCTTACTTTTACGCCAAACATAATTATTTAGAAGATAACGACAGTGTCCTATATAAGCTATCTTTCCTCTTATCTCGAATGACAATTTATCTCTCATGCATATAGGACATGTCCGATATCCTTTTGTACTCCATCCAGATAGGTCACCATATGCCGAAAAGTCATTAATCGTTCATAGTAAGGTTGCGTACAACTGAAAAAACTGACAGGTAAGAGAATAATACGTACGAACACTAAGACTCCATAACTCTTTTAGTTCCTAAATCAATGGTCAGAGATAAACATCAATTTTTCTACTAGGAGATCTTAGACCAGGTATTAACAATGACATAAAGATGTTATACTCTTTTATGCATTTTCAAGGTGGCACGTTGTTAGGAATTAGCACCACAGGTCACATACTGTAGATGGTACTCATATGCCCAAACGGATTGAACCCATCAGAAGCTAATCTCAAATGAACGTTCTGTAGATCTGAAGCGAACTCAAGAAATTTAGAATCAATATGCTTTTATCCCTCTCCATCAGATGGATGTCTCAACATGTCATTCATTTCGACTCATTTATCCTTATGTCATCTCATTTCAGATGAGTCTATTTGCGATACAAACAATCTTTGTAATTTCGGTATCAACAGAAAGTGAGGTAATACCTTGTGTAGAGTTTTTTCCCTTTGTTAGGACAAACATTGTATCGAGACTCACCTCAAATCGAACAATGTTGCAAATCGATAAATTATTCCTTCTAGTACAATACATAGTCGTACTTAATTACAGGCATGAAATGTCAAATATTCCAATCCCAAGTCACACCATTTTCATTTTTTCTCATAGAATGAGCTAGGAACATCGGTACCACACATTGGAAACGCACATCTTATTATCTCTAACATCATGTTGAATGAGCTAGGAGAATTTTCACATGCATCATCATAACCAAAAAGTTAAGAGATGAAAATTCTGAACAGTCGGGGTATAGCTCACGACGTGCTTGATTTAATAATTCCTAAAATATATTCATCCTCTCCTCTTCTACACCACTATTTAACGGTATGATATTTTCCAAATCTTCCTTTGCCGTTTCTTCTTCATGTCCAATCATCACTTGTAAATCGTACAACATACCCAACATTTTATTGTCTTTAGGAAACGGATTACTACTATTTGATTCATGGAATGGGTCACTGTTAGTTCCTTCATCAAATCTTTCAATACCTCTATACACTTAATCTGTGTAGGAGGGACATATTCCATTCATTAATAAATGTCTCTCCACACCCTCTAGTGAGTCCCAATTGAAGTTCATACATCTCTTACATGGACACCTTATCCATCTGTACTCATTAATGTGATACTTGGCAACTCCTAGGAATTAGAAAACTTCCTCTCTATACTCAAATGATAACTTATTCCTAAGTTTCATCCAACTCTTGTCCATTAATAAAGACCTAGAACATACATACGTGACATTAATATTATATTTCCTTCTCTTAAATATTGCTAAATTTTGTCCATGAATAAGTCACACCTTACAAGTATCCAATGTCCGAACTTTCACTATATCTAAGTTTAAACTAAAAAATCTATCTACCACTTCCAACTAACAAGGTTTTTTTAGCAATCTAACACTTCGAACAAATTATCATTAACTAAGGGCTAAGATAAATCTAAATAAATATAACAATTTCAATTTAACTTATTCATATATCAAATTTAATTAATTATAATAAACATTCATACAAAAAACAATTTAAATTTAAAATCTATAACAATTTATAATAAACATACATCCAAATAACAATTTAAATTTAAAATTTATAATAAACATACATCCAAATAACAATTTTAATTTATAATCATTTGTAATAAAAATACATACGATATACAATTTACAATTTATAACATAAATACAATATATGTACAATTTTAATTTTAAAATCTACCAATAAACATATATATAAACAATTTCAATTTCAATATACATATACATAATACACATATATACAACCTTCCAATATACACATACATACAACCTTCCAATATACACATACAATATACATATACAACTGACAAACATATATATATATATATATATATATATATATATATATATATATACAATTTACAAATATATACATATACAATTTACACCTACATAATACACATATACATATACCATAAACATATAAACCCTAAGCATACAATATACATACATTAATACACAATCTCTAAACCCTAAACATATATACAATTTACAATATACATACAATAATACATAATTCTTAAACCTTAAACATATATATACATACAATACACATACAAAATAACATTTTTTACCGGTAGGAGGTCGGTAGGTGGTGACAGACGGCTGCAACGGCTACAGCGACAGCAAGGACAAAAGCTACGGCTCAATCTCCCTCTCTCTCTTTCGCCATCCGTCTTCCCTTCCTCTTCCTTTTCTATCTCTTTCTTTCTATGTTCAAATGAACAACGTATCGTCTCCCTTTAAATAAGTGTCACACCCTACCCCAGACATGTGCTTGCTCGTCCTGAGACGTGAGATGATGTTAGCTGAAGTCATTCACCTCTAGAACAACCTCAACTGACACATGACATGAAAATGTGAAATAATCAATAGCGAAAGTCTTTTAACTAAAAATACATTAAACCGTAGTGTGACCCATTTGAAATCTTTATAAAGTCTATCATGGATAATGAACAAAACATAAGGATATAAGTATTTGAACAATCACATTACTATTTTGAAACAAAACAATGTTCTTGCATAATGAAAACTAAGTTGGCTTGACAGTAGTAAGTTCAGCATACAAAGATCTACAATCTGTACCTGAAAAGAGGGAAAAAACTTTTGAAAGGGTAAGTCGAAAGACTTAGTGAGCAACGGTTTTATAAAAATAGGTTTTCATAAACATTTTAGTATAAAACCAAAACTAAAATACATTTATTAGTAAACAATCATAACATAAAACTTGAATCATTTGCAAAGCTTGTCGAAGACAGTCCTCCATCGCCGCAAGCAGTATTTACCCCTTCGTCCGAAGACGGAACAGTGATAGGTAGCTAACCCTCCTCCTTTAAGAAATAATAATATACCCTTCCTGATGACCCATAGTTAAAAATAGATTCGACCATCAGTGTGGAGTTAACTACATATATACAATAACATGGAATATTCGGGCATGGATAAAAACATTTGAAAACATGAAACATTTCCTTGAAAGTCTGAAGCATTTCCTTGAATCATGAAATCGTAACGTACATTGGAAATATCATTTCAGAAAACATTTATCATTAGCATAGCTTGTATAAGAACTTGAGATCATGTTTAGCAAACCATTTTACGAGCTATTGCTTGTAAATCTTAAAAACATATTAAACAATATCATTTTATGAGAATGTTTATTCGTGATTTAATTGTTTATACACAATTTGTTTACGTTCTAGAGTTAGATAAAAAGTTTTATGTTAATTTTGCTGGTCTAGCCCTAGTTCGTTTTCCAACATGGACCATCAACAAGAAGCTAGATGGTTGTGGAGCGAAACATGAACAACAGTGAACAAATGGTGCTTAAACAAGATGAATCAAAGTGTCGAACTTGTGAACTGAAAAGAGATGGTCCATGAGTGGAGTGCAAAAGATGTATTGTATGGGAGAAGAGAGTTATTTTAAAAATATAAAGAAAAAGGTTTCCTAAAATTTGGAGAATTTTCAAAATGGGGCATCTTTAAATGTCAGTTTCAAGTTGACATTGCAGTTTCACCAAAAATGTCAAGTCTAAAACTGGCATTAAAAATCCATTTTTTCTTTTTTCAATCTGTCTGACATTATTCATCCGTGCAAATTTTTTTTACCTAACATCAAAGACCAAATTCCTTATAGTGATATGAAAAGATGTACTTACTAAATCTAATCTATCTATTATGTAAAAGAAGCTGTGAAAATATATATTAGCATTTACATTCAAGGGATTGGAATGACAATAGATTTTTCTTTAAAAAAAATTGATTTTAACTATTAAAAATTCACATAAAAAAATAAATTCTTATGTGAAATTTTTTAATTTAGATTGTATCTTTATGTTATGTAAAAGATGAGGGATTTAAAACTCATTTTATAAAAACAATCATAATTGATCAAAATTTTTTTGTTAAAAAATATTTTTTGCCTCATTTTATCTAAAAAGAATTTCAATAGCTATTTGGTAAATATATTTGTTTTGAATGAAAATAAAATATGATTATGATTTGAAATCTTGAATTTTCTGTAAAAATTTTGTCCATGCCATTTTTTACAATCCCTCGTTTTTTAACTCCCGCGTTTCTCTTTCATTCTTTTCGTAGAAATGTTGTTTGTAGCATTATGATTTTTTTTATTTGTCAATAATAGCATTGTTCTAAACATTTTTTCTTCTTTTGAGGTTTTTTTAATTGTGCATTAATTTTGATAATATATAAAATAAAAAATGTATAAAAAGAGATAATTGTCAAAGAGAAAACGAATTATTTTGGACCCACATAGTTCATAGGCATCAATGGTGCATGAAAATAGTTTTTTCAAAACTATTTATATTCTCATGTCTAACCTACAAAAACCGTGTACCAAATAAGGACATGTTTTTTTCTTATCCATTTTCACCCTATTCCTATCTCAATTCCAAAGTATTTTTCGTTTAGGTCTGGAAGGAGATATCACGTCTTTTTTCTTTCACATCCATGGTCCTTTTCTTCATTGATAATTTAATATTATTATAAATTTTCAATGCTTTTGTAGAACTTTTTTTCCATACAATTCATGTATTCTTCCTCACATACTAAAGGGACGTTTGGGGTGTGGTGTAGGTTATTATAATATGTGGTTATTATAGTTTGTGGGTTATTATAATTTGTGTTTGAGGTGCAAATTATTATAGTCTGGGTTATTATAATATGTGTTTGGTGTCCTGATTATTATAATCTGTGTTTGGAGTGCCGATTATTATAATCTAAGTTATATCAAAAGTGATTTTTTTTCACTATTCTTTTTTGCAATACACATATTTTTTAAAAAGTTATATTATTCAATCTCGTTAATTATGTTGTTCATTTAATAAATTTAATTATGATCTTCATAGAGTAATTTTCTCATTTGTAGTTGATAGTTTGAAATTATTGTAGAGATACATCCCTATAAATCATGAACGAATTTTAAAAGATAA
>JBBPDI010000009.1:17297553-17310852 GCA_037974545.1 Cucumis variabilis | reverse complement strand
AGTGGAGGCATCCTATGTAAAGTACTTACATAAGACTGAACCATGAAATAGTCACTTTTACGTTATAACACCGTTTATTGTTTAGAATCGACTATCTCGATTATTGATGACCTAGGTAACTTAATCTTAATACTGAGTCAACTATGAACTCATGTTCACACGAGATTATCCTTAGATCTTCATAGGTGAACGAAGCTCATCAGCGTTGGTCCAATAAGCCTCTCATTTTAGGGGTAAGAACGGGTGAATAGCTGGGAACATAGGATGAAAGACAGAATTCACTCCTACCTGCTTTAGGGTTAGTAGATAGGTTGTTGTATTAAGCATTGAATCTAAGTCTTGAACAAGGGACCCCACCCTCTCATTGGCCTGAGAGGGATTAAGTTTATAGGTTGGATCTTAAACCAATTGTTCAATAGTGGATCGGTGAGACTTAAGAAACAAGATGTAGTCTTAGGGATAAAACGATATTTTGATCCAACCAAGGTTACAAACAAACTGTGAAGGATTAACTTACTAATCATGGTTTCATCAAATGGACACAAATATATCTATAGTGAGGGAGTGCAACTGCGAGACTTTAGAGGAATGACCCGTTAGTGAACGAATGTTGATTAACTTGGACTAAAAGAGTTTAGTCAGTTAAATCTTGAATCATTGGAGCCCATGATCTATAGATCCATTAGGTTCCCTTGCTAGCTCATATGGAATAAACTTAGAACAACATGATGGAATAAGTCAAATTGTTCAAATTCGTAGAAAAAAGAGAAATTGACAAGTATTTGTGATATAGCCGTCAGATTTCAGATTAGAAATAGAGTTTTATGTTTAAATTGGATTTAAATACTATAAATATGAATGCAGATTCATACTAGGAAGCTCGAAATTGATGGAAATGGTCAAAGTTGTAAAAAGTCAAAATGTTGACTTTTTTACTTTGAAAAGTTAAACTTTGATCGACCTTATATTCAAACGTGATTTGAATTTTAGAAAAATGAATGCGAATTCATGCCGAGAGGTTGAAATTAGTCAAGACCAAAAAATCATAAAAGTCAAAGTTTGACTTTTGACTTGAAGGTCAAATGACTATTTTACCCTTTTACTAAGTTAGTGGGAAGATCCAACATTTTGTTGGATAATTAGTGGGATTTATGGCTTTATGGATGTAGACACCTAGTCCACTAAGTTCCACTAATTGTTAGTGAATTATTAGGTGTTAACTAATTACATGCAATTTTGCATGTAATTATGTTATAAATAGGATTGTTTTCTTTTTTGTTAAAAACTTTTTGCCCTTTTCAAGTAATTTTCGAAATTATAAATTTATTTTGCTCTCCAAAAATCTCAACCAAACTTCTACCTTCCAATTTCCATATTTCTCCCTTAGTTCTTTCACCTAATCGGGTTCCACAACCTGGTTCTAAGTCCAGAGATTAGCGGGTCAATTCTAGTGGTTGTCTCAGTTTGAGTACGTAAGGAGATATTGAAAATTTCGAAAAGCATCAAAAGTATATTTTTTTTAACCCTATTTTTTTTAATTAGGACTTTTCAAGCATGTTTATCACTAAATAGTTTAGTTGCATATAGAGTAAAATTGATTCGTTTTTCTGTTGCTATTGTATGCTTTCCTTTAATACTACTACTACTACTACTACTAATAATAATAATATTTTCTTTTATTATTATTATTATCTCTTTCCTTTTCCTTTTCCAAATAACAAATTAACCCCTTCTCTTTTTTCATTAACTTTCTATGCAATCAATCTTTTTATCCCTTCCCAAAATAACAATAATATCTTTAATAATTATATTATCTCCAATAATATAATTACTATAATTTTTCATAACTTAATTAACTATATATATATAATGACTCAAAATCCTTAACTCTTACCAAAAAAATTAACCAAAATAAAATTTTATCACATAAAATTTTCAATTCAATAATCAAATAAATATTCTTTCCACAATACTTAATTTATCAAAATCTCCACAAAATCAAACAAATCTCACCAATAAAATATCTAAAATAATACCCAAATTCAAGATGAATGAAATTAAAATTACCTTAATTTTTTGGGGTGTTACACACATTAACCCATGTCAAATCAGATTTGACATTTTGATCGCTAGACCTTGCTTCCCGCCTAACCCAAATCGTGAATAACTTCAACGACTTAACATTTTTCACGAGTAACCTTATCGCATGGTTATATTTTTATCATAAAAAATCTTCCACATGAACTAACCAACTTTTACTCGCATAGAACTCTTATTGTGAACTTAAATTCCAACGCTTCCTCGCAGGTTTCTTCTCCGCGAAACACTTGGTTCTTCTCGCGAAGACAACCCAAAACTTCTAGTCTAACACTTAAAACTTTCACTTCTTAACTTATATGAAGACTTTTTCTCTTCTTATCGCACAACTTCTTTTGCGAACTACTCATTTAATCGCAAAAACGTACACTCAACCATAAAAGATTTTATTGCTTAGTCATTTTCGCAGATTTATTCAAATGCCAACTTCTTAATACTTAGTCGAATTTTACTTCCTTACCCAAATTAGAAATAGGTCTCACAAAACAGGGTGAGTATATAAAATACTGAGTAAGGAACTCACTACAAGGGTCACAAGGTGAATCGTTGACTTCCTATGAAGGAAACACTGTCACACCCTGTTCCAAATGTTACACCACGCAACCAAGTGGAGGGTGTGCCACCTAGATATTTATTATGTATCTCTTTTCAAGATGATGTACCAAACGCCTAGTAAGCGGAACAACTCTTCTTCTTGTCTCTTCACAAAGCTCTTCCACTGAGCCTTAGAGACTTTCACAACTTTTGTAGTGGAAAACAACTCTTCAACTTAATGTTGTTGCCTAACACTTTTAGAAGCACAACTTAACTTTAACTTCTAGGTGACAAACTCAAAGAGATAAAATATAACAACTGAATAACTTAACTTCTTCTCTTTATTAATTTAACACTTACAGAATTCCTACAAGATATAAATTACAACTCTTAAACTTACCCTTTTCATATAAAATAAAACCAAGTCTGATCTTCTCACATCATTCTTCTTCCCACCAAGGTGTCGCTCTTCGCTTCAAGGTGTTTAGGAGTATTAGACTTGGATCCCTGTCCTTTTTCCTTTTTTTTTTTATCTTCAATCCAACCCAAGAACATCCTTTGGGATCTTCCTTTTCTTTCTTTGTCGCCAGATACTGCTCTTTGTGGCAACTACTTAGAGGCATAAAGATGTAACCTTAGCCTTTGCCTCGTCACCTAACCACCTCTTTTAGCAAACTGTGTTTAGGGCTATCCTCTCCCTGACTTGGCTCTTTGGCTCTCTGGCTCACCAGGTTTGGCTTCACTAACCAGGGTATTGCTCTCACTACCTTTGGAGTCGGGCCATCTACACTAAGAAGCAATGCACTTACGAACTGGCTCCTTAGACCTGGAATTCACACTCAACCAGTGTAACACCTCCAACAAAAATTTCCTTTTTCCTTTTGGCTTTTGACCCTATTTATAGTGGCCTCTCAAATCCAAGGGTCACTTCCACGCTTTACACATGTCACCTTAGTAACACACTACGTCATGCAGCCAACCCAAACTCGACATGCAAGATACCCGTCAGTGGTGATTTGAATTTTTCTTGAGACACACACCTTATCTCCTTGGGAAGCCAAACTCTTAAATCACCTGACTGTCTTTTTCTCCTTCCAAAAACTCATCGTCGTTTACTTTCTCACAGCGAGTTGTCAAGTCATCCTGACAAGACACCTACTTCCTCGCCTCACTTCTTCTTGCAGGACCACGTTAAATGCCTAACTCTTTGGCGTTCAACGCATACTTCCTTCTCGCAAGCTTTTCTTATTGCATCACTTACCTTCACGTGATACAACCTTTGACTTACACTTTTCACTTCTCATCGTCTATTCTCTATTCGCATCCCTTCTTGTGGATCAAGACTTCACAAACACCTTGTATCATAACAATTTAGTGATCATGTAGGAACACACATCAGTAAATTTAGTGATCTCATGGGAGCACACATCATTCTTAAGTGTGAACCTAAGGAGCATACATTAGTCGTAAAATTCAACAATCAATAGTCAATAATCTATAAGTGGTGATCCCATAAAATACTGTAAATACGTAGTCTACTATATTAATATCCAAAGTTAAAGTTACCATTAGTCCAAAAACATTCTAATTCAATCAAACTTAGTTCATTTCAGTCATAAATATATCATGTAACATTTATTAAATAACCTCATTCAATTTACACAATCATCATGCTTCATGATTTTACCAAAATTAAATCACAATCAATCATGTTCTCAATACATTTTAACCCAATTCAATCAAACTTGATACATATCCTTGTCAATGCAATTTAATCCAACTCAGTCCAATCAATACATATTTGCTCTTACTTGTGTTGATGATCCAGTAGTAAACCCCTTACCTTAAACTTAGAGTCTAATTCAATTCAACTTTGATATATATCCTTGTCAATACAATTTAATCCACCTCAACCCATTCAATACATATTCATTTTTACTTGTGTCAGCAAAGATCCAGTAGTAAACCCCTGACTTTAAACTTATAGCTTAATTCTATGGTTGCAATTAAATTCCTAAATTCAACCTAAACATAACAAATTTAAATTAATAGCTTTATCCAATAAAATTATCAATTACAAACAAATTTTAATTCTCCAATTTAACTTACCCAATTGACATTGAACTCCAAATTTCAATCTTTTTGGAAAAACCACAGATAAATTCTAAAAGTTCTTCAATCAACCTTCAAAGACCAAAATTGGTTCCCATTACCTTCATAATAATTTTTTTAAAACCAATCTTTAATGAGTATTAAAACCGATAACCAAAACATCAAAACCACAAAAAACTCACCCAAAAACAACTGAAAAGTGACGACGACGGAGATGTGCAGGTGGTGGTCGTTGACGGTGAGGTGGATGAGTGGCCTAAAAGAAATTCCATAGAAGGAGCGACAGTCCTGCTAAGGAAGAATTTTTACCTTCTTTTCTTAAAAATCTCATTGTCTTTTGTCTTTGCTAAAACTTAACAATTCCAAAGATTTAAAACTTTAGGGTTTCACATCGGTTGTCTACCTAAAACTGTCTCGCATATCTCATCCCCAGAGAATGGTTGAGAACCTTCTGGGGTTGGTTGAGACTGGAGTTCCAGCATTTGATTCTACAAGAAAATTTTTAATTAAGTCAAACTTATAAATTAAATGTACAAAATAAGACAAAAGTAATGCATAAACTTACATGAGCATCCGCAGCCTCTTGGGAAACAAATTGGCATACCCCAAGCGTGTTTTCTTTGAAAAACTCCACTTCGTCGACTAGTTGACCTCATTGTTCAGCAAGCTTGTATTGTCGTTGTAGAAACGACTTGGAGCCACTATTTTTGTTGTAGGGCTTCTTTGCTCTAGTAGCCTTGTTCATTATTGCTTGCTCCTACATGCAAACAATCAAAGTGTTACATAAAAAAACAAAAAATGAACTATTGTTTGAGAACATTAAAAGTTCTAAATCACTTGAAACTGTTGAGAAAGGTAATGATTGAAGAGGAAGTGCTAATCTTGCACACGATTCTTCAATTTGAGGGGTCTTGTTCAGTATCATTGAACTTTTTAAAAAATGGCGGTGGTTCTGCTCCTTGAACTTCTTCCAGATGGTGAGCATTTGATACTCAACAAATCGAGCGTTGGATCTGCAAAATCCAACACGAACCATTGCTACAAAAAAAAAGTACACACCAATTAAAATTATATATACATACGTAGGTAACAATATATGTACAAGTAATTTAAAAACTTACCTGTAGACTGCCTTTCACAACCTCGATGTACTCTGGAGTAACGTCAATCCACTTATGAAAGCGAACTGGAAAAGTATCCCGTGTTAACACATTGATGGTACAGCTGAAACGAATGGAATATCTTGAGTTGACTGATCTTGTTCTAGAGTGATAGATATGGGAATCTTCCCATTTTGTTGCACGTATCTATCCATCTTCAAGTTTCTCGAGTGCTTTTGTCTCTTAAAAGTGCGAGTACTAGGTTGAGAGACATCTACGAAAATAGAATCATATCAAAAATATAACTCCAGGTTTTTACAATTAATTGTTTATGTAACAGTGCCTAACCTGACATGTCACCCACTGATGACGTGTCTTATGCGTTATTGAACTAGTCGATGTTAAAATAAAAAAGAGCATCACTCTCATCGATACCGACAAAGAATGAAATAGTACATGTGGACATATAAACCAAAATTAAGTAAACAAATTAAAGTACTTCAAACTTAATATATAAAGAATGAAATATATGTGAATATGTGATTCGTCATGATTATTCGTCATTGCTTGATCTGCATTGAACGAAAATTGTTCATCATCATCATTTATGAAGTCATCAAAGACATAACGCACAATCGGTCTTTCCACCACAATAGAATCAACGTCGAGTCTGCATAGGGTGTCATCCTCAATGTGTTCATCCACATAATGTTTGACAACGATTACGAGTACATTTAGTTTTTTATCCTCAACGTCATCCACTTCGGGCACATCCCATATACATTTATTTTGGACCACTTGAACAACTTTTCAATTGGCACCATTTTTGGGGTCATCGATATAAAAGACTTTATGTGCCTGGATTGCCAAAATGACTAGTTCCTTAGGAAACCAAAAACGAGACAGGTTGATTGATTTGTACCCTGATTCCATTTGTGTCCTATGGTTTTTGTTCTTGTCCGTGTGAAACCATCTACACTTGAATAGCTAAACATGACATCCCATCAGATATTTAACAGAAAGAACTTCATCTAATGCACCGTAAATTTTGTTGTCAGCGCTCCACTGCTACTGTTTTTGCTAACTAACATGACTCTACTATTTTATGTTGTACATCAGAAATCATGATCCATCGTGTGAAATCGTACCCCACCGATAATGCATCCACTGTAGGATCAAACGTCAAGTGAAGGTTCCATCGCAAGTGAGAAAAAATCATGAGAAAGGTTTTCTCTCTCACCCGTTTCGATGACCTGAAATATGTTGTGTTAATGAATATAATTTTGAAATAAGGCTAGACCAATTCTCAATAAATTCATGTACTCTACATACCTGATCTCTGAACCAATCAGAAAATGTGGGTTTATATCTTTTGAATAAGTCGATAACGCTTTGAGCTTGACGACATATCAACCTCAAGTGTTTCTAAAGTACTACAATTGTGAGTGTTTGTGACGATTAAAGTATACATAATTTAAAGCACGAATGAAGTATAGAGTAGAAAGTACATACTTACGGTACTCTGCAATTTCATCAACATGGTTCAAGATGTACCAATGTGCAAGGCATTTCTTTTCTTGTGATAGAGATCATGAACTTGCCGCACTTAATGGTCGTACCTTCTGCACGAACACTTTAAACTCATAAAGTACCTCATCATCAGGAATGCCATCATCATTTAATTCATCTCAGAAAAATTGAGTTTCAATCCAACTTAAATATCTCGAATAAAAACTACTTGATTCATTCATCACATATGCTTCGACAATAGACCCCTCAAAACGTGCTTTGTTTCAAATAAATTATTTCAGTGTACATAGACTTCTTTCATTGATATAGATCCAATCATAGTTAATCGGACCAGTGACTTTTGCTTCATACGGTAAGTGAACAGTAAGGTGTACCATTACGTTAAATAAGTCAAGTGAAAATATTCTTTCCAGTTTGCAGAGTATGATGATGATATTTGCTTGTAATCGATCCAAATCACTTATTATTATCATTCTCTTGCACAAGTCATAGAAAAACTACAAAATTTAGTAACAACGATGTACACATTCTTCAATAAATATGCTCTATCATTGATAGGTAGAAGCCAGTGAAGCAAAATGTGACAATTGTGGGTCTTGAGACCTGATATTTTCCCGTTTTTGTCATAGTACATAGTGAAATATTAGAAACAAATCAATCAGGAAACTTAACTGGTTTTAGGTACTTGTAAAACGCAACTCACTCGTTGCTAGTCAACGTGTACATTGCATGGGGCTTCACCAATCTGTTACTAAATTCTATCAGATGTAAATCATTTCTTATTTTTCAATCTTGAAGGTTCAACCGAGCATTTGTGGTATACTTTGTTTTCCCTTCAATATTCAATAATGTACCGACTAAGTTGTCACAAACGTTCCTTTCAATATGCATTACATACAATTTATGACATATTAGTAGACTTGATCAGTAAGGAAGTTTGAAATAGATATTTCTTTTTAGAGCTTTATTTCTTTTTTTTTTTTTATCTTTCATTAATGGATGTTTATTCATCACTGGAAACTTCAGCGAATCTAGTTGTTCCATGATACCATGCTCATTTAGTAAGACTAGAGGAGGCCTACGCTCTACACTTCCATCATGTAGCTTACTTCTACGCCAAACATGGTTATCTGGAAGATAACACTGGTATCCTATGAAAGCTATTTTTTCTCTTATCCTGAATGAAGATCTATCTCCCATGCATATAGAACATGCCTGATACCCTTTCGTACTCCACCTGGATTAGTCACCATTCGCTGAAAAGTTATTAATTGTCCACAACAAAGTTGCATACAACTAAAAAACTTAATGGTAAGAGAATCATATGTATGGACTCCTTCACTCTATAACAATTTCAGTTTCTCAATCAATGGTTAGAGGTAAACATCAATTTCCTACCAAGAGATTTTGGACTGGGTATTAGCAATGACATGAAGAAGTTTGACTTTTTCATGAATTTTCATGGTAAATTGTAAAAAATTAACACCACATGCCAGACTATATGAGGTATTCATATGTCCAAACAGATTGAACCCATCAGAAGTTAATCCCAAACGAACTTTTCGTGGATCTGAAGCAAACTCAGAAAATTCACAATCAAAATGCTTCCATCCCTCTGCATCAGCTGGATGTCTTAACATGTCCTCCGTTTTGACTCATTTATCCTTATTTCATCTCATGTCAGACGAGCTCTCTTGCGATACAAACAATCGTTATAATCTCGATATTAACAGAAAGTGTTGTAATACCTTGTGTGGAATGTTTTTCCTCTATTAAGACTAACCTCGTATCGAGATTCACTACAGGTTGGACAATGTTGAAAATCCTCAATCTCCTTCTAGTACAATATACACTCATAGTTACAAGCATGAATAGTCTCGTATCTCAGGCCCAAGTTACGCAATTTTTGTTTGGCTTCGTAGAATGAGCTAGGGACATTGGTACCACACATTGCAAACGTATGTTTTATTATTTCTAACATCATGTCAAAGAAATCGTTGCTTCAACCGTTGAGAACCTTCACATGCATCAACGTAATCAAAAAGTTTGGGGATGAAAATTCTGAATAGTTGGGATATAGCTCACGACGTGTTTGGTTTAATAACTTCTTAAATATGTTCGTTATCTCTTGTTCTACACCACTATTCTCTAAACATTCCTCCGTCATTTCTTCTTCGTGTTGAATCGAAGCTTGTAAATCGTGTAGCATACTCAACATTTCATTGTCTTCAGAAAACAGATCATAGGTAGTTTCTTCATGCAATGGGTCACTGCTAGTTCCTTCATGGGAAGAGTCACTGCTAGAAACCTTCATGGAAAGGGTCACTGCTAGTTTCTTCATCAAATCTTTCTATACCTCTATACAAGTTCACAAGCTCATCATGATACACCTAATTTGTGTCGGTGAGGGATATCCAATTGTTAATAAATATCTCTCCACACTGTCTAATGAGTCCCAATTTGAGTTCATACATCTCTTGAATAGACACCGTTTGTCCGTACTCATAGATGTGATACTTCGCAACCTCTATAAATTAAAAAATTCCCTCTCTATACTCAACCGAGAACTTATTCCTAAGTTTCATCCAAACCTTGTCCATCGTTAAAGACATAGAACATAAATACGTTTAATTAGTCTTATATGTCTCCTCTCAAATGCTAAAGCTTACTCCATGAATATGCTACACCTCACAAGTATCCAATATCCCAACTTTCACTATATATTAGTTTAAACTAAAAAATCTATCTAACACTTCCAACTAACAAGCATTAGAAGCTACCTAACATTGCAAACAAATTATAAAACACTCAAGGCTACTATAATTCTAAATAAATAAAGGTTACCTTACCTCTAACAAACAAATCATAGTCACAAATAATAAACTACAGGCGGTCATAACTACAGGATAGCCTCAGCAAATCAATAAAAATTTCAAGTATTTAAACTATTTCAACAATTAAAAATTTTTCAATTTCATCAATTCAACAATTTCAATACATTTAAATCCTTCTATAACAATCACAATTTCAATTTTAAACCCTAACATATTAAAATTTTCAAAATTCCATTTATACATATAATTTAATTCTTAAACAAGTCATATATATTTTAATTCAAACACTTTCAACAATTTTAATATACACATACAATTTAATATCAATCATACATTTACTTATTCATGCAACAAACTTAATATCAAACATACATACAATATACAATCTATAATGAACAATCTATACATACAATATACAATATACATACAACCTAATCTACAATATACAATATATTAATATACATTTATTTAGAAACAAAAAAAATATAACAATTTTACCAGAATAGAGAGACAGCGAAGTAACTCAAAATGGAAAAAGGACGGTGGAAAATGACTCGACAAACGGCGACGGTGGACGGCTAACAACAGTCTCTCTTTTCTCTTTTGTCTTTCTCTTTTCTCTTTTCTCTTGTATGTTCTATGTTTTAAACACAGAATACTTTAATGACAGGGGTTCTCCTGATGCAGCCCAAAAACGTCGTGAGAACCCCCTAATTGCGTGGCCATAAGTGCCTATGCCGATAGTTCTCTATGTAATTCCGACATAGTCACCTATGGCATTGTGACAAAAGTTTCAAAAATTTCAAACCTCGCACTTTCTCGCGGCGTTGTCAACCCCTACTCGACCAATCCCGACGTGTCACTTTTTAGCGTAGTAGAAATGTTGCAATAATTATTTAAAGATTGAACCTTTCCCGACGTGGTCAACGCGAACATCATCATAGGTGAACCATTTGTCAACACCATGCACGTACACATCAGGAATGACCTAAATTTTAATAATGATTTCCACTTTCTTGACACCATACACTTCCACGTCGGCTGTAGCTGGACAACATTGACGTGTACTTGCATGGCATCAAAGAAAATGTATATTATTATTTAAATGAAACATTTCCTCAACGTGTTCGTGCTTGGTGTCGGAGAAGTCTATGCTGCCCTGACGTCTGCAAGGCTACGTCGGCGTAGATAACCATTGTCAACACCATTTTATGGCGTCGTAGAAAACATCTTTTTACGATGTCATTTATCTCGATGCCTTTTTTTGCATCAAGATAACTCCATTTTCTTATAGATATATCTATTCAAAGATACAAGGCACGTCTTGTAGCCAAGAGGTTTCATCAAAATTTGGGTGTCGACTTCTTTGAAACTTTCAGTCCCATGGTTAAGGCTTCAACCATTCAGGTGATTCTTAGCACAGTTGTTTCAAAAGGATGGTTCTTACAGCATTTAGACTTAATAATACCTTCCTCAATGGTCACTTAACAGAGGATGTGTATATGGTACAACCCTTCGGGTATATTGACTCTTCCTTTCCTTACTATACGTGTAAACTAGATAAAGTGATATACGGCCTCAAGCAAGCACCTCGAGCATGAAATACACTAATGAACTATTACAGTTTGGGTTCACAAATTCAAGGTCAGATTCCTTCCTTTTTATATTCCGGAACAAATATTCCATCATTCTATTTATGGTTTATTGTTACAATGTCATAGTCATTAGGGACAATAATTCTTCCTTGATTGACAAAATGATAAAGTACCTTGATGCATAATTCGCTCTAAAAGACTTAGGCCCTCTACATTATTTCCTTGGAATTCAAGTTCACTAACTTGAATCTGGCTTTATTATCAATCAAGCTAAATACATAGATGATTTACTCCACAAGCTTCAACTCACTGATTTAAAATCAACGTCCTCTTCAATGTTCTTGGCAAACACTTGTTTATCACTGATGGCACACGTTTAGGTGACTTGTTCATATATCAAAGTACTTTAGGAGCACTCCAATACCTCACCAACACTAGACCAAACAAATCATATATAGTAAATCATCTAAGCCAGTTGCTATAGAAACCCACTGATCTTCATTGGCAAGCAGTTAAACTTATATTCGGATCAAAAAATCGTGGAGTAGTATTTCAACCAAACATCGATCTATCTATTACTGCTTTCTTTGATGCTGATTGGGCTTCTAATACTGATGACCGTAAATCTGTAGCTGCATAGTGTGTTTTTATAGGCAGCAATCTAGTTTCTTGGTCTTCTAAGAAACAAAATGTTGTGGCACGATCAAGCACAAAATTTGAATATCGAGTTATTGCTCATGCAACATCTGAAATCGTTTGGCTGAAACAATTGCTCTCTGAACTTGCTATTTTTAATTGCTCCAAACCCATTTTGTGGTGTGATTACATCAGTGTAGGGACCCTCCCACAAATCCTGTGTTTCATGCTATAACCAAGCATTTTGAAATTGATGTTCACTTTGTTCGTGACCAAGTTCTATGGGGTGTTTTTGAAGTTCGGTACATCCCTTAAGCTAATCAACTAGATGACTGCCTCTCAAAACCTCTCACACATTCTCATTTTCAATGCTTACGGTCCAAACTCGGTGTAATTGAGTTACTCTCTCGTTTGAAGGAAAATGTGAAGGAAGAATTCCACACAAGAAACACACACAGCTTGTTTACAAAGGCCAGGTCATAACCAATTCATCACTCTTCAGAGCCATGTCACAACATCCAAAAACCTTCAATGTGTTGGGAAGTGATTGATTGAATATGTACTTAGCCAATCATCCAGCAACACTTGTATAAATTACACTGGTTACTTGTTATTATCATTATTTATTTTTTCCTACTTTTTAGTGTTCGGCTATGTATAAATACACCTATACTTTATTCATTTAATATATAGAAAAGTAAGACAAAGAAAACTTCACACAAAAATCTTCTTTCTGGCCAAAATTTGGCATCAAAATACCAACATAGTTGATTATTAATTTATTGAAACCAACATAAGAAGCACAACATTAAACTAGTCTTTAAGAACTTTCATAACCTAACTACTTTCATGAGAGATTAA
>JBBPDI010000009.1:17278525-17290510 GCA_037974545.1 Cucumis variabilis | reverse complement strand
AGCATGCATGGATACAACATCACATAAAACTTATCAGAATACTTTTCAATAGAAAAAGACACAAGAGCTTGCTTAGTGACCCAAACTTCTGCACAATCATTCAATCATTGAAGTTTGTAAGGCCTGGAATGTGGTTTGGTCTCTAAATTAAGTCTCTTGACCAAAATAAAACTCACAACATTTGTGCAACTACCACTATCAAAGACCACACTCCAAGGTATAGATTGAACAAGTCACCTAATGTGAAACGAGTTTTTACATTGGTCTAGACTATCCTCTTTAATATGGGTGTTTAAAGCTCTCCTAGTGACTAATGTTATATTAGTGGGATCTTCTTCATGATTCTGCACACTCTCACTCTCATTCTTTTTCGTCATTTACAAGCTCATCTTCTTCTTCATCGTCGGTTACAATTTCTCCCTTTCTAATGGTCATAATATTATTATTAGAGCAATCTCTACTAAAGTGTCCTACTCCTTGACATTTCCAACATTTTAACTCCCGACTGTGCACATTTGAATCAACAACATTCTCTTTTCCCTTTTTAAAGCTCACCTCTCTTTCTAGTGTTACATTAATTTTTTCCTTCATGTCTTTACTTCTAGACTTATAATCAAAATTCGTACTTTCCTTTTTCCATATCGAACTAGAATTGGAAAAATGTTTAGAAGAATATCGTCAAGACTTTCGTTGGACTTGCTTCTCTATTTTGATGGCAATATGCAACATTTCTAAGATATCATCTTAGGGTTGTAGATCAATTTGGTCCACAATCTCTACGGTTAGCCCATTGAAAAATTGTGCCATGAGAGCCTCCATGTCTTCATCTAGATCAAGGCGATCCATCAATACATTCATTTTCTTGTAATAATCCTTTATGGACTTGCTGCCTTGTTTCAACAATTAAAGCCTTTGCGCCATGTCCTTGTGAAAATGCTTAGGAACATATTGTTTAAATTGAGCAACACACAATCATACCTTCATTTCTTTCGCTGAAATTATGACAGTCAAACATGAATTCAACCGTCTTCTCCCATTCAAGGTACTTATCTGGATTTGTTTTACCATAAAAATTTGGAAGTTACATTGCGATAAATTCCCTCTTCTTGTGGAGCTATTCTTTAAAAATTATAATATCCCCATCCATGACCTTGTCCTCTATCAAAGCCATGTCTAGCACGCGTTCTTCTCTTTTAGGCACCTCAAGTAAGGTAACTTGGTCCTCATCCAAACCATCAGAACCTTCGCCCTTATAGGCCTCCTCATTATGGTGAATTATCACAGATTGTTAGGGAGGGGGAGTATAGCCCTTGCTCTATGATTTAATTTCTAACTTGTTCAAACAATCGTTCAATGCTTCTATAGTACCAAGCATTCATGTGATAACGCCTTGTTGTACTTCACAAAAACATACTTCATTAACAACAACGTCATCTTGATTGTCCATCATAAAAAAATAAAAAATAAAAACAAAGAACCTCACAAGCACTCCCTCATTTGGTCACTCAATAATGGATATCACTCGTATATAAATCCAGCGAAGGAAAAGAGCTAAGAGAAATTTAAAGTGTTTTTACTTGCAAGCGTAGAACTCAAACAAGGGCATTGTGAGTGCTTCGTTCAATTAGACTCAGTATCTGAAGTGTGTTGAGTTTATATTTTAGTCTAGGTGATACGTCACTGAGCATGTTCACTGCATGCGATATGCTTACTATGTCTCTCTATATCGTGTAGTTATTAAGTTCTTGTTGAGTAGAAGTTTTCTATTGTTTGCCCAAGTGTAAGCAAAATTATAGGTTTACCTGGATGATACAGGGTCAAACACAGGGAATTGATTCAAGACATTAGTTCTAGGAATTACTTATCATCTAGGTAGTCTAAAAGAATTAAAGAATAACAAATGTAAAGAATGTGAGGCTAAACTAAGCCTATAGCGTCTGTAAAGAGGGAATAAGATGGCGAAATGTTAATGCAAACTAACTTGTATCCAAGAAGTTAGTGAAGGAATGTATATGCATTATCACATGATTAAGTAATGCGATAATCTTGATGCGATATAACTCACTCAACCATGCTTATGATTAAGGCGTACTTCTCTCAAAGTCATTAGATGCCACACATGGTCACCTTTCGAGATCCATATGACTAATTATGATTAGGCGAGATATATCTAAAAGATATCACTTATAAATTGTATAGGACTTCGTGATTAAGGACTACAACCTCTCGATGCCTAGTGTCCACACTTGTTTACCTTTTGGGATACGAATCCTGGAAGTGATCCTACAAAGAAAGATAAAACTTTTCCTTGCACGTGTTAGCCATGCCCTTGCTACTTATCCTCTCGGGTAGTTGGCAACTTACGCTGGCCAAGCGATGAGAATAGCTCAACTAACGCGATAAGATTTATAAGAAAAACTTTTTATCAAGAACTTATCACTAACTGAAACTACAAATAATGGATTGGTTGATGTAGAGTTGAGTCATGATGGATTGAAAGGGTATAATAATGTAATATATTAAAGAATGTAGGCATTTGACCATTGTACAATATGAGCACATATATTGCAGAGAAATACAAAAGTGGAAAAAAGAAGAAGATGGACAATATTACAAGTTAGGGGAAATGAAAAATATGGAATCTTCTTTATTTGAAAATTAAACTCTCACTTTACAATCTGACCGAAGAAGAAGAGAACGAACTTTATAGGCGGCGAAAAGGCTACTCCTTTTTGTCTCTCTCTCTAGGTTTTTGGCCTATTTAGACATCTTTGTGGTCCATTTAGACCTCTTTTCTTTGATGAAGAAGGAAACTTTTTATAGACAGCTTTTGGTGGGTAAACTTCTGTTCTAAATATTTCAGCGTTGTACATCGAAAGTTGTTGTGGCATGTCATATCATCTCAAACTACCATTATTGTCGTCTAGCAAATCGTTTCTCGCATTGTGATTTGATCTTCTTGTCTATTCTTCTCAAAAGAGAATTTGTGATTTGCTAACTTCTTTTGTTCACATACCTACATTTAGACATTGAAATCTGTGCAAAACATGCACACTTATGTAAAGTATATTTCTAAGTACTTATGCATTTTCAAGATAATGTACGCATTTTGATACGCTTCTTTTACATTTTGATCTTGTTATTCTATAAGAGAGACTACAATAACTTGTATTTCTACAAGTTATCACATTGCAATGGAGCAATTTGAATGACAACAAAGAAAGAAGTTAAGGAAAAAAATCATAAGGAATAAATGAAATTTCATAATGATGAGTGAGTAGTAAAAAAGAAACCTACAGAGGCAAAGAAGTAAATGAAATCTAACTCTTAGGATAATACAAAAGTAATGGGATTTAATCGATCAATATAACCAAAAATTTTGAATCACAAGCACTGTTTTTTTTTTAGAGAGACAAATTCAAAATCATGCGAAATGAAAGAAGAACAAAAAAATCACAACGAAAGATAGGTCCGATCAAAGAGCCTAATGCTCTAATACCAATTGTTAAGAAACCCTTGAGAAGTTGAATCTAATAACATTGTTGGTCCACAAGACCTTTAGATCAACACAAGGAAACATTTTTGAAAGAATTACCTTGATGATAAATATAAAGAGTAAAGAAAACTCGTTTCTAAACTCATGATTTGAATCACTTTACAAGAGGCTTGATCAATACCACTTGAATGATCCTAGCATACAAATTCTAAAAACACAAGAATTTTCAAATGGAAAATTTTGCTCTCAACAAAGCTAAAGAAAATACTCAATTCATTAAAATCAAATATGCTTTTCCATGGAAGAAAAAGAGGCCTTTATATAGACTTGATACTGTAAATCTAAAGACACGAATTTAAGTAGATGATTTATGAAGAATTAAGTAACCTACATGAGTTATAATTCTCTATCTTTTCCTAATAAAGAAAAACAAGGTTTAAATTAATAAATAACAAAGTAATAAAAACATAAATTGTTTGTAGCATCCATGAAGTAATTTGAGCTTGAATTTTTCTAATAAAAAGGTAGTTCATTAGCATTTAATGCATATTATTTTGAAGCTCAACTTCACACAATATGAAAAAATGTATTCAAACATCTTCTACAACTGTCTTTGTCAAATTCATCGATGCTTGCATATGAGTGATAATAGCGAGTTGTAGCTTTTTGGCTCTCAATCTTGTCATGGGACCTTGGGGCATGATAATTGATGTGGCTTGGTTCATATCAGTTCGAAGTGATTAGGCAACCCTCTGAAGCGAAGTAAATATTCTGTGTCTTCGAGAAGAGAGTCAGACAATAAGAAGTTTGGCTTTCCAAGGAGATAAGGTTGACATCTCAAGGAAAATGTCTATTTGTAACTGACGTTGGCTTACGTGTAGAGTTTGGGTTGGCTGCATAGTGCGGTGAAATGGAAAAGTGATATGTGTAAAGCATGGAAATGACCCTAGATACGAAAGGTCACTATAAATAGGACCAATGAGGTCGAAATAAAAGAGCAGGAGATGTTAGACATTCTGATAAATTGTCTAGAGAAAGTTTTGGGTGTTAAACGACTAGTTGAGAGGAACCACTGGGTAAGAAGAAGAAGTTGAAAGCCAAAAGGAGAAAGAATTGAAGCTAAGTATTTTCGTGAGTGATTCTTACAAACAAATGTTTGTTATAAATGGTTTTGCATGAGTAAAACAAATATTTCATAAACGATCTTGTAAATAAATAAATGATTCTTTATGCTCTTGATTGTGAATCTTTATGATCTTATGTTTGATGTTATTGCTAGAACTATTACTAATATGCTATGGTGTGTTGTATGAAAAGCTTCTAAGCTAATATTCCTTTATTGTGATTTGTGATTATTATACGATGTGGTGTGGTTTGATCTATCATATGATGCTCGTGAAAGTGAATCCCAGGTCTGAACGAGTATGAGATGTGTTATTGATGTTGCATACTAGTAAATATGAATCTCAGATCTAGGCGAGGAATGTTATGACAGATGCTGGTGAAGGAAAATCCCAAGGCCATCGCATGATGATGGTGAAACTGAATCCTAGGTATAAGCGATGAGATGATGGTAAAAGAAAATCCCAAGTTTGAGAAAGAATAAAGTATTACGAGGCACTGGTAGAAATCTTAGGAAAATTGTGCAACGCTGGTGAAAGTGAATCCCATGTCCATAGCGTGACGTTGTTGAAGTGAATCCCAGGTCTAAGCGATGGGATGCTGGTAAAAATGAATCTCAGGTTTAGGAGATGGAAGAATCCCAGATCCCGACAATAAGTAGTGAATGCTTGATGACTTGAACCGCGTAGAACTATTGCCATTTTTGTGGCTGTGTTTATTGCGTTAAAAGCTCGCGATTATGTTTGATGTGATGAGATCTATATATATTTGAATACGAAATGACATCGAGGTTATAATATCTAAAAATGTTGCATTCTCCAAAAAGGTATTTGTTAAACTCATCACCCACTAAGTCATAACTTACGTTTTAAGTCTCCTTTCCTCAGGTTGTCAGGTGTTGAAGCCAAGTGAGGAATGGACCTTAGACATAGAAGCCAAGTAAAGAAGGGAAAGGTGGATAGTTATGTAAGCTTGTGCGTCGTGCGAGTCATGTCATCCTATCTCGCGTTTAAGGAGTCAGTAGTTAAGAACTTCACTTCTTAATGTTTAGGGCTGTCACTCAGTTCAAAAGAGAAGGCAGGGGTTGCACTTCCTAGGTTGGTGAGGCCAAATTCGTTGAGCAAAAGAATAAAAAATTGAGCTAGGTGAAGGAAGTCCTGGAGGTTGTCCCTAAAATAGTTGTTGGGTGACTAAGGAGAAAGAGGTCCTTACACCTCTAAGTGCCCCTCGCCGAGCAATGTTAGATGGTGGAGAAGAAAAGTGGATCAGAACTCAATTTTAATTATGTGGTTTCGTGAGAAAAGGAATGTAATTACAAAGTATGTATTATGTAAAGTGTTAAGTTAATAAAGAGAAAAAGTTATGTTATTCCGTAGCATTATTGTGGTAACTATTATTTGATCTTTAGAGGTTAGAGTTGATTTGTACTATGTAAATAGTACTAGGCGATGAAGTAAAGTTTAAATTTTCTCTTCAATATAAGTAAGTCTAAACTCGAGGCAAGTTAAGTTGTTTCGCTTACTAGGCGTTCAACGTGTCATCTCTCGAAGGGATGCACGATGAGTGTCTAAGCAGCACACCCTCATCTGGTCGCATGAAGTGGCTTTTAGGGCAGAGCGTGACAATTGGAAAGTTGTTCAAGTGGTTCAAAATAAATGTATATGGGATGTGTCCGAAGTGGAGGATGTTGAGAATGAACAATTTAATGTATTGAAAATTGTTGTCGAACATGATGTGGATGAACACATTAAGGATGACACTCTGTGTAGAGTTGACATTGATCCAATAGTGGTGGAAAGACCAATTGTTCGTCATGTTGTTGACAACTTCATAAAGGATAATGATAAATAATTGTCACCTCAAAGCGGATCAAGCGACGACGAATCATGACAAACCATGTATCCACATATTTCATTTTGTTTAGATTTAGTTTGAAATGTTCTCATTTGTTTAATTTTGGTTTTTATGTCTATAGGTACTATGTCATCATTTCCTAATGATTTTCACGAGTCAAATGATCTGTTTCTTGAGTTGGACGAGTCCCCTAACGCAGAATTGTCCTCGGTGGGTGACACTTCAGGTTACTCTCGTTACTTTGATGACACTTTATAACATGAGTTCCACTAATAATGTTTTATTTTCTTAGATGGCTCTCAATCCACTTCTATAAGACATTAGCACTCCTAAAACGTGGGGTTGGAGAGATCAGTCCAGAAGAACGGAAAGATTCCAATTTCCATCACCTCAAGCGCGAAGAAGCCAATCTTTTCACATGTCGTTTGGTTCAGCAACACTATTAGTGTGTGCATGAGAGATACATTTCCAACCCATTGCCTTAAGTAGGCTGACGTTCCTCTAGAGTACATCAAGGTTGTCAAGGTCGCTCTACAAATAAGTTTATGAATTACTTTATATATATGTTAAGCCTTTCATATATATATAGAAACCTAATATGTATGTTCTTTCCTTTGTAGCAATTTTTCGTGCTTGATTTCACAGATCAAGCACTTAATAGATTTGTTCAGCATCAAATGATGACCTCTTTCAAAAAGTTCAGAGGAGACAGCCAAAGACATTTTAAGAAGTACAACGTCCTTAAACAAGCACGTGCCAACCCACCGTACACATTGGTGAATCGTTTGGAAGATTGATACTTCCTTTACGATCACTACTTATTTCAAGTGATTTACTTCTTCTAATGTTACTTCATTTTTGTTGTTTGCATGTAGGAGAAATCAAGGACCAATAATGCTGCTAGATAGAAACAATCTTACAATGATAGTAGCGGGTCTAAGTCATTCCTACAATGATAACATGAGCTCACTGAAGAAAGAGGTCAATTAGTGGAACGTGTGGGAGCTATTTAAAGAAACATCCATCAATAAGAGTGACCAATTCGTTTCACAGGTGGCCGCAGATGCGCATGTAAGTTTATGGTTTATTGTGTTTTATTTTCTACTTTAATTATGAGTGCATAATTTAACACTTTGTGTAGAACCAAATGCTAAAACTTCAGTTCACACCCACTCCAGAAGGTTCTCAACCACTCTCTAGGAACGAGATATTATTAGAATCTTACCATAATTAAATTAGTTATATATCATATTTAAATAGGATGTCTAATAAATGACAATCTTAAAATTAAATGAAAATAAATATATTAAATAGTTAATAGACTAAATATTTAAGTTTTAATATAAATAATAAATGTGGGATAAAATATTTATGACAATAGATTATATATATTTTCGAAAATATGTAATATTTAAAAGTAATGTGAAGGACAAATCGGTCCATAAAAATAGTCAAATCTTATTAATGAAAATAAATGAGATTTTAAGACATTTGTGTAGAATCAAAGCAAAATTATGTGTTATTTCTAATTTTTTTTCTAGCATATAACGCACATAGGTCACATTAATAATAATATTATATTTAAAATAAATCTAACACTCTTACTCCTACATTTTTCATAAATTCACATATTACCTTTCGTCGAGTGGTTGTGACTTTTCGAGTGAAATCTTAGATGATTTAGTACATTTGATGTTGATGGGATGCGACTATTCGAGATTTCAAGATGGAGGTGTGTTACATTAGTACATTGATTCTTTTAATGTATATGTGAAATGAATGTATAAAAGAAAAACAAAACAAAAACATGCATTTATATTCTTAAAAAACAATTTAACTAATGCATTCTAAAATTTAGAGAAAGCATTAAAAAAAAGGTTAATTTTAAAAAATATTAACAAACAGTCAAAATATTTACGACCTAGGTAACAAAATGAAAAAGTCAATTAAGCTAGCCATTTTTTTAGATATTCCAGATTTGCCCTTTTTATTGTCTTTCTACTTAATTTCCTCTTGTGCATTTTTTTTTCTCTTTATTATCCTTCTTTTCTTCTTCTGTCGTCTTTCTTTCTTCTTCTCTGTTATTTTTCTTTTATTTTTTTCAAAATGTTATTTGGTTCAAGATCGTGTATCAAATATAAAATATCTATTTTTTTCAAATTGTTGATTGGTCAAGATCGTTTACCAAATATAAAGAATCTTGAAAAAAAGCGTAGTTTAAATTTGCCTCCCAAATCTAAAAAATAGTAAAAAAAAAAAAAAAGCCAAATCTAGACGATCGTGTACCAAATAATCTTAAAAAATCGTTTAGATTTAGGTAGCAAAATTTAAACGATCAAATCTAGACGATCATGTACCAAATCTAAACGATTTTGTATCAAATCTAAATGATTGTGTACCACAAATCTTGAAAAAAATTATTGAGATTTGGCTACCCAAATTTAAACGATTATGTACAAAAAAAATATGAAAAAAATCGTTTAGATTTGGCTACCTAAATTTAAATGATTAAATCTAAACCATCGTGTACAAAGAATGTTGCAAAAAGCCAAATCTAAACTACCAAAATCTAAATGATCGTTTTTCTAATATATTACGCATTAGATGTCAATTAATATGGAGCGTTTTTTTATATTTTCTATTGTGGGCTGTGAGGTTTTTTCGTTTTTGAAATTATTCTATGAATTGTAAATATTTTAGCGTTTTGTTATATTTTTTAAAAGATTCTTTTAAAAAACAAAAGATTTAGTTAAATGCAGGTAATAATTATATGATGAAAAAAATGCATCATTTCGAATTTAAAAACATTTAATAAAATCATCGCATTATATATATTACAATAGTAGAATATTAACATATTAATTCAATAATTTAATTGCAACATATTAATTCAATAATTTAATTGCTAGAACACAGTTTCTCTCAATAGAGAGTTTTTCTAGAGATTGAAAATATGAAAACATCAAAATAAAACTATTATATTACTAACTTCTAATTTTATTTATTATATGTTCAAAAATTACTATTAAAAAGAAACTAATTGAAACTACAAAATTAATGCACGTGTTTCTTGACTAGCTATTTTAAAGGGGATTTAAAAAAATATAAGGAATCGATCAAATATTTACATGTTATAGGATAATTTTGGTAAAGGAAAAAGCTCACAGGTCTATAATGTGAAACACCAAAAATATTCCATGATTAATCGACCAAACATGTGAGCAAAAAAGTTTGTAATTTAAGCGATCGTATAATATAGTCTAAAATATCATTAAGATATTGGTATATGGTTGTTTAGATCTTGATAAACGATCATTTGAATCTATCACATATCTATCTAGGATAGATAATGATAGTGGTATATCTCTGTCTATCTAGGATAAATGACTGATCGATAGTTACCGATATCTAAACAATCTTGGTCAATGATCTTATACCAAATCTAAGCGATCTTGTACAAAAACTAATCGATCGTTATCTTGGTATACAATCTCGTACTAAAGCTAAATGATCTTGGTACACAATCTTATATCAAGATTGTTTAGATATTGGTATACGATTGTCTAGATTTGGTAAACGATCGTTTAGACCTATTACTTATCTATCTGGGATAGATAGTGATCTATCTCGATTGATCGTTTAGATTTTGATACAGGATCATGTAGTGAAAAAAGAAGAAAAAAAAGAAAATAAGAGATGGTGGAGAAGGAAGAAATTCAAGATGGTGTGTTTGAATTACATTTTCAAGTGTTTAATTTAAAAAATAAGTTATTTTGAAGAAAAAAATGAAGTATTTGAAAGCCACAAAAATAGTTTTTTAAGTGTATTTTAAACGATTTTTAGGAAAAAGAGTTTAAACAAAAATGAGTTTCTTGAAAAATATTTTTTTTTCTTAATTCAATCCAAACTACCCGAAGAAATCACAAACAAGAAGAACTGCGAATATAAAGAAGGAAAAGTAATAATATGAAGAAGATGTGTAGACATTCGTGTGAAATTCAAAACAAAAAAAAAGACAAATATAGAATTTTTGAAAATACAATAGTTGTTTTATGAACTTTTATTTTTATGTTATACTAGCCTAAATACTTTTGGGCTTTATTCTATATAAATTAACATATTTTTAAATTCCACGACTGTTTTCTTTTTTAATACAACAAGAAAGAAAGGGGGATTATGAGATCGTAAGTTTATTGACTTCCGTAAAACTACATTACTATTATACATAGCTTATTATTATGAAAGCCAAGTGATGTCAACACATGTACTATAGATAGAAAAACCTTTTAACACTTTGTGTAGAATCAAATGTAGTTAGAAAGAAGTCAGTAAACTTGCGAACTCACTTGAGCTATACATCACAGTAATATTGTATATATGTATATATATATATATATATGTTAATAATTATGTTATTATAAATAGTTTAAAACTTACCATATAGGAAATGGAATCTAAAATGTCCTATATAGAACAAGCAAAAATAGAAAAGAAACGAAGATAGAAATTAAAATCGAACAAATATGAAAGAAAGACCAAACGTGAGGGAAAAGGAGTAAAAGAAAGACAAAGAAAAAAGGAAAAGAAAAGAATAATAGTGACTTGTGAGATATATATATATATATTTTTAATTATTTGATCTAAAATTCAATGTTACATCACTCGAGCGATACTTATTTTGATAATTTGATTAATGAATAATTAAAAGTAAAATGGAAAGAATAAAGGAAGAAAATAAGATGAATGGTGATGTTTAATTGAATAAAGATAGGATTCCTAATTTTAGAGTAAATCTCATATTTGTATTTGTAAAGAGGGTTAAAGCAAAATTTAAGTAAAAGACAGTGTCTCAATTGTAAGGGTTTGAAAAAGTAAGCAGCAGCCACACCACAACCACACCATAGTGCATAATCCTAATCCACAACGCGAAACCATACATTTTACGCTACGCTAACACACCACCAACTCCCCAACACCATTCCCATATTCTCTTACTTACCTTTTCCCTTTCTTTTTTAAACTTCCACGCATTTCCTAGCTACAACTATATACTTTCATTTGGGTCTTCGGATTCACCTCTCACTTCCACTATTTCAATGTGTTCTTCCAATTTTACATCATTTCCAACTCTACAGGAACTGAATCCCAACTTACAAGCCTTCCCATTTGCGGGAATGTTTAAATTAGCGTCCCATTCACACTTACGCTTTGTGGGTTTAATCCCATTTTGCGTCTTCTTCACACTTGAGGGTATGTTGGATTATACACGTATCGTTTGGTTATCTTCAGTTGGTAACCCAGAATGGGCTAAGGTACTCATATAACTGCATTCCCTTTTCCTCTCTCCATATATACCAATTATTAGCTTTTATTCTAATGGTGTCTTCTTCAGATTCATACCAAAGGGTGTCTTGTACAAGACATTGAGAAACATGCCTACTACCCAATTAAAAATTAGTGATGATTTCAGATACCTTGTTGTGCGGCCGGAGAAGGGTGGAATCAGGGACGTT
>JBBPDI010000009.1:17232102-17246107 GCA_037974545.1 Cucumis variabilis | reverse complement strand
ATTTGATAAAAAGAATCTCGTAATTCTCTCCTACTCCTTTTCCTATTCCAAGAAGGAAAGATAGTTATAAATATGTAAAAAAAAAAAAACAGTTTTCTTTAACGAATTCATTAAGAAAAATGTCATGGCTTTTTTCTCTAAAAATCTCTATACCTTTTCCCGTCCCAATTGGTTCCCACAAACCAATCTCATCCCAGAGGATAGGAAGGTCTCCGACTGGTGGTGTCCCAATTTGGAGATTAATTTATAGATTCAGAGACGTCATCAAAAGTATGTTTTCTAGATATTTAAAAGCATGCTTAGAATTTATTTAGAATTTTGATTCTATTTTTGCCAATGTACTGGTATTTAAATATTTCCAATTAAATTGTGTAATAGTTCTTTAATTCTTTCGCTGCTAAGGGCTTTTATCCCTTCAATATATACAAATATGATTTTAATTTCGAGAGAATGAATATGTATTTATGCTTGGGAGGTTGAAATTATCAAAATAGACAAAATGGAAAAGAGTCAAAATTGACTTTTTGTTCGAAAAGACCATTTTGCCCTTTTGACTAAAGTTAGTGAAAACATGAGTTTTCTCTATAAATTGATCTTGCATTTTCATTTGTATGAATTTTTTGAAAAAATCATTTTTGGGTTGGAAAATCCACGAAAAGATTTAATTGTAAAATCCATAACTCAATTTCTTCAATTGATCAAGTTCTACAACTTTGTTTTAAGTCTAGAAAATATTAGGTCAATTCTAGTGGTGGTCCAATCGAGTTCGTGTGAAGAATTTCAAGTAAATGAAGCTAGGAAGGTAAAATTTCAATTAATCCTATTTCAATTTAATTTAAGGTTCATGTTAATTAAGAGGAATTAGGGTAAAATCAATTCTATTTCTGCTGCACATGTGTTCACATTCTATCAGGAGAAACGTTGACAAATCGATTTAAAGAAGGGATATCTTTTGACATTTCATAGATTTCTCCATTATAAATCATTCATCTCAACTTGTACTCCACCTTATTCAAAGAATGTGCAAGCCCAAGTTAACGCAGCTAAACTTCTTAACAGAGTAGGTGTTGAAATTTTATTTGATGAACTTCGTACTAATAACAGGCCGCTTGAATTGTGAGATCCCAAAAGTGAAAAAGGATGACATTAAGGAGGGAGCACATCTAAAATAGATGTATTTCGAGAATTTGAAATATGTTAATGTCACGCCCTCACTTGAAACGTACCCTCTGCGTGTCGAGTGTGAAAATGACTTGGGCAAATCGACGTTTCGAGGTGAAACACCAAAACACTTAAGTACTTTAAACTTAACTTAAACCTTAGACGTGATCATACTGGTGAAAGCTTCTATTATGTGGTAGGACATCGAGTGATATGAAAATTAGTAATCCTTTTATTAGCAACTTGCCACAACACAAGCATACAACTTACAATTTAAAGGATTACAAAACTTAAGCTAACTACTAATATGTGATACATCAAGTACTTAGCAGCGACCTTCTCTTACCTCACATGATGGCACTTCTTTACTTAACCTAGGGAAGGGAAATTTAAAAAGTAAGCTAGTAGCTTAATGCGTGACAAGAATTTAGAAATACAGTTGGGGAATACAATTACATAAAATAAAAGTTTTCTTATTTTAAAAAACCTCTTAACGCCTCGCTATAAGTTATTTCTAATACCTGGATATTGAACTTCCTCAACACAAGGATCATTGTAATGATAATTAGGCCATAAAACCCGAGCCAATTACAATATAATTATTATAAAACTAAGCTTAATTTAATTACCAAGACCATAATTATTCATTTTAGTTCAATCTACAATTTATCTAATAAATTGACACCCACCATATGCAATTGAGTAAAATTAATTAGCATGCTTTGATACCACATGATGGAAATGGAAAACATCGTAATAGAAAACATGATCGATTTTACCCTAATTGCATGTAATCCTATTAGAAGGTAACATGCATAACTACCCTAAATAAAATGAAATAAGGGTTAAGGAAAATGCATACCTTTGAAGCTTCCAATCATGCCAATCTTCGTCCTAACACGATCCGAACCACCACAATCAACTATTCTTTAAACTTCAAACTGATGTTGTAGGATCTGATGAGTGAAGGATTTGAGAGAGAGAGAGATAAAAATTGGATTAAGGTGAGAGAATTTGAGACAACTTTTTTTCTATTCTTTTAATGAAAAGACTAAAAAATTTCAAAAGTCTTTGCAAATTTGAAAAGCTATCATTTAAATAGACAAAAGACATATAACTATTGCATGTGTAAACTCACCAAAGTCTAACACCTAGCATTCCATTAACTATTAATGCTCTTCGTGTCATCACCATGAACTTCCACTTAGCTCACTAATGAGTTAGTAGAATTATCAAACAAAATGTTGGATTTTTCCACTAACTTTATTCAAAGGGTAAAATGATCATTTGGCCATTCAAGTCAAAGCCAAACTCTGACTTTTCAACTCAAAAGTCCACATTTTGACTATAAACCCTAGATTCTTTACGTGTTTAAGTTGAACTCATAGGTTGATTAAGATTTAAGTGATGTTGTTGTAGTGTTTGGTTGAATAAGAGTTGAATAAATTAACTTAAATGTTGAAGGCTTTATTGAGTTGGTGGCTTAAATAAAGAAAGAAAGGGTGTTTGGTGTTGATTTTTGCTTAAGTGTGGAAAAGATAGGCGTTTTGACATGCTAGGCTGCCAAAAGGATATCATGTGGACCTCCAAAGGCATCTCCTGAGCATTTTAGAAAGGGCAAGGCATGCTAAACATGATGAGCTATGAGGCCAAGGCAAGAGGTCATGAGGTTAGCGAGATGGCATGATGCTTAAAGGCCTTGAGGCCAAGGTAAGCTCTAAAGGTGGAAGTTGGGACCAAGGCAAGCCATGTGAGGCGATGAAGTCTTAAGGTGTGTTTTGAAAGTCGAATTGAAGCTAGGTGTTTGGGTGGACCTTAGGTGAAGCAAAGGGTGACTGTTGATTGGAGAACAAGTGTTTGTAGCATGCAAATATGTTAACGACAAGCAGAAGGTGTCACCTCAACTTTACAAAGGTCTCTATAAATAAGTGATTTTCAAATGGCTGGTGCTAACAAACTACTCGTGCATTTATCCATAAATTTATGTTTAAAAAAACCCATAAAGAATATAGTTTTTTAGGTAGGGCTACTGTCAGACCCCTCCTAAAGTTGCTTTCCTGAACGCCTAACCTAGCTCCAAAGAGGGTGTGAGGGTTGGCAAGCATTGGGATACCTTGACAATACCACCAACCGACTAACCTGTCTAACTTAACTAATAGTCAGAACAATGAAACTTTAGTGATACAACAACACAAGGTAAAGACTTTTACTAACAACTTAGACCGCTAGTTAAAATTTTAGTTGTACATCAACGAAAGCTTTAAACATGACACTAACCTTTTTACTAGACTAACTCATAACAATAAAACTTTAACTATAAATGTAGACATGCTCACCTTGAACTTTAGTTACAAAGATAGAGAAAACATTTATTAAATCTTTACAACTGTTATTAACTAATTGGCCAGACAACAGTAAACTCAACACTCAGGAATGCACAATCCATTACTAAAAAGTGAGAAATCAGTTAAAAGGTTAAGTCGAAAGACTTAGTGACGATTTTATAAAATCTACTTTAAAAAATAGTTAATCATAAATCTTTGACTTAAAGAAACATCTAATAAATGGAAAATCATCTCATAACCATGATACTTTTGAACATTAAAACATCTGATATCATTTCATAAACCTTTCTTGAATCATAAATATACAACCTGTTCTTAGCATGGAAACAAGGCAGTACTAACACCTCATAGCCAAAAGACATCCTACGCATCAAAACAACCCTTCGTTAAAAGACAGACTAGGTTGTGGAACACCTCGTTGTAAGAAGATGAACATAGGATGCAATTTTCATTGTATCCTTCTCCTCATAGGCATAACAAAGTATACCTTTTCCATCAGTAGAAAAGTAACTAAATATACACGTAGGACCATAGATAGTACTTGGAACATACAGGTGTAGAATCATTAAAATATACTTGAAAACTTGGCATAAAACATACTCATGCTTTCAAATCACATAGTCATAAATATGCTTTTAACATGACTTACACTTTGGATAACCAGCTTAAATCCATGCTTTGCTTAAATCATGAGTTTAGCTTGAAAATACTTAAACATTTATATATTGCAAATCTCAATAGAAACCAGTAAGCTTAAATATACTTCTCAAAACATGCACTAAACCTTAGCTTGTAAAACATGCTTTAGAAATCATTTTAGAATTTCATTTTGTCACTCACAAAATTTGATCCAAACCTTGGCTTAGAACTTTCTTCAAATCATTCTTGACCTGAAAAAAATCATATTTAAGTATTAATTAATTCCTTGACCATAAAAAATATCCAAAATTTGCTTAAAATTCCCCAAACACCAAAACAACCCAAAAACCAAGCCATGACACTATTGGCCATCTGGCACAGGGGCAAGTAGAACATGTACCCACATAGGGCATCATAACACCCAGACGCTTGCCTGTCTTGCATGCACAGATGTCACACATGCCTAGCTGCTTGGCCCTATGTTGTGCACCCTTCGTACACACGCACATGGTACGATGCTTGCCTTGTGCAAGCTAACCTCCTCGTGTGCTTGGCCATGCACATGGCCTGAGAGCAACCATATCGCTCGACTGTGTCTTGGTTGTGCTGCACACTTCAAAATGACCAAAATAACATTTGTTACATTGATGTTTCATGCTTGACAGGCTCTTCATGTTGTAATGCTCGGCTACCTAAAACCTATGAAAAATTCTAGAAACTCCATTCCACTTCCTATGCTTATAACTTTTAAACCATGCCTCAAAACGGAAAGGTTCCTTCTATAAACTTGCTTAAAATTGTGATAAATTATGTGCTTTAAAATTTCAATTTCAAACTCTAAAAAATGTGTCATGTATTCTTCTGGAACCCAAGACTGCATAAAATCCCTCCGAAAATAACCTTTTCTTTTTTCTTGAACTCAAACCTATGTTTCTTAGCCTAGTTTTCATTTGGTAGCTCTCCTCAAGAAATTAGACTCTTTTAGAAAGAATTTTCAAGTTGTTTTCTCTCACTCAATGTTTGAAGTTGCCCTTTTATACAACACTTCACATGCTAACATGTTACCACCACTTGACACCTCCTTCTTGTCGCAAAATTGTATGATGCTTATTATGAGCACCTGGATTACACTTCACCGTCTTGCCTTGAAATCCTACATTCTTCAACACATTCATAACCATTGTTTCCACGCCCAACATTTAAATTTGCTTGCATGCTAACGTCACACCAATGGCCACAAGGCCTATCCTTGTACTAGCCTGCCTACCTTAAACCTTCTCGCCTAGCAATGACATCTCACCTAGCAAGTCACCTGGCCTAGCACAAATGGTCGCCCATGACCTCTCCTTTGAGGTTATCATACCAACTCTTCATGCTTGGTGTCTAGATAAGTCCTTAGAGGTTGTCACTCGCTAAATGACCGTGTAACATGCCCATCTTGCCAAGTTACCTCGGAGGTTATCAACCCATTCTTTGGTCGCCTAGTTAAACCCTTAGAGCTTGTTTTGCCTTTCTTAGCTGCCTACCAAGTACTTCTCACCTAGCCTTCCTTGTGTGCTTAGAGGTTCTTTTGGCAACATCTCTTGGCCATACATATAACTTCTCCTTGACTGCCCAATACTTCCTTTAGAGGTTTCCATGCTTTCTCTTGGCCACCTAGCTCTTCCATGCCTACACTCACAATTAGCCATTTTTGTACTTTGCTTTTTCTACCTTAGTTCTAATGACATACAAACCTTGTCCCTTAGACTTCAACCAACTAACCAAGAAAAATCTTCTTTCATTTACCTATTAACTGCTTGTTGTACAAACGCTCATTCGTAGATATGTTATGTTAGGCTCTAAGTGAATGACTTAATAAGGAACTAGAATAGGATGATGTGATCAAAGATCCATGTCCTACCTATGCATTGTTTATTTCCTAATGATATGCATGTAGTCTAAGTTTTCCTCTTTATCGTCCAGTTGTAAGCAAGGAGAATGTTAAAGTTATGTGGGCTCGGGGTTGTTATATCAAGATTATCTCCTTTCTAGTTATCGTGGCAAAAAGTTCCTTTTCAAGATGTTGTGAAGATTTTGTTATTTTGAAAAGATATCATTTGGAGCAGTTTTTGCAAAATATTTTTCATATAGAAAAAGATATGATTTGTATTATTTTAAAGGAGATGTTTTTGGAATTCTAGTACATTTTTCCTTTGCTGAAATTATTTTGTCTGCACATTTTTTAGTTGAAGTTTGTGGTATATCAAGAACGTGTGTGCTACAGATCTAATGAACCTAACTGTAGTGAAGTAAAAACCCGCGACATGTAAGTCCTTTTGTTACTGTGGATTTTAAATAGTTGTTTTGTTGTTAAGAAGAAGAAAAGTGTTGATGTTCTAATATTTGAAGATCAAGTTTTTGTTGCATGAAGAGTTAAAGAACATTTATTTACTTTTTGGTGAAGAACGTGATTTAGAGAAAGTTCCTCCATTACACTACCTTAATCTGTTGATTGATGAGAAACATGATTAATGATGAGACTTTGATTTAGTCAATTCATCTTTGAAATAGCTTAGTGATAGTAGTACTTGTTGTAATATTGTATCAATTATAGTATTGAGTGAAGAATAGATATTTTAAACTATGTACTGCAAATCATAAGACTATTATTATGAGTTTTATATTAAATAGATAAAATCTCTAAACCCAGGTCAAGGACCCCCAAGATGTAGATCTTATGTGTGTTTACTCTCTACTTATTAGTTCGTATGTTGGATCCTCTATTGTTAACTGAAGAATCTTCTTAAACATTGTTGTTGACATTTTCACTATTTTATCATAACGGTTTTGTAGTAGGTCCATGGTCGATTTAGAGAATTAGTGTTTAAATGAATCATCATGCAACTGATTTTATGCGGTATACTCTATACAGTGTGAGTACGCATAGTTATATTTGCTTTAACTATATACACTAAGGTGCAATTGGCGGTGCAAGATGATCGTGGCGATGGAGAGTAATAAAGTGTGAACTCATATAAAAGACATGGCATGAAAGAATATTTAGCTGATTAATCGCAATGTATTGTGCATTAATATTTTGAGGCGATACAAAGCATCTATTAACTTCAGAATTAGGATGAGTGTCCTCTCAGCGCCTTCGCCATACTTGCTCACTTTTCAGGATTCAAATACTTAAAGTTAAGCTATGATTTGTATCTAATTAGTCTGTGTCCATTCCAAGAAATTTATCCTAAATTAGGACGAGCATCCTTTTAGTGTTTTCGTTGCACATGTTAATATTTCTGCAACTTAAACAAAGGATGAACTTGGTGATGAGATTGTATTGCTACAATCACTTTGCCATCTGCTTAGTTAAATACGGGCTTTTACTTATCAGGTGATTAGAATGTGATTGCCTTTGATCTCAAATAAAACAAAGTTTTGATGATTGTGTTTAGCTAAACTAAACTTACAAAACACACACCCAGATTTTTTAATATTAATAACACATCACATTGTTCAGAAACTAATTAAGTGCGTTGAACATGAATAGCATAATAGAAATGAGAGAATGGTAGAAGACATGCATCAATATTATAAATACAACTTTAGACCTCGCGACCATATAGAGTTAAGATTACAACTTAATACATAAGAAATAAAAAATGGGATATAAAGAAATGAATTGAGCCTCAAAATATGATTCTCATATTTTTTGGCTCTGATTTTTGCCAGTTGTGATGAGAGGAAATCTCTCTCTCTCTCTTTTTCTAATTAAGCTCTCACCTAAAACTTTAAGACTGAAAGGAAGAAGGAAAGAATGAGCTTGCTCTCCAGAATCCAATTTTTGAAGACTTTTTTCTAAAGTAAAACCTTTTATTTTTAGGCTAGGAGTGATGTGACAGGACATCCACGTCTTTTTATGACATTCACACTAACCAATTTTATCTACTAGTGCTTCAGATCACCTAGCTAGTTGTGATTGTCACCTTGCTAGTTACACACATCTCCTCGCCTAGCTATACTTCTTTTTGCCTGAAACCTTGCAATAAGACAAGTAAAATGCAATAAAACGGGGATAAAGTTCTTTTGCAGTCTGTGGTACACAAGTTAATCAATTCTTCTACTTTCTTTGAGTTTTCTTCTAGTCTAATGCGGTAAGGCTTCATTATTTTACATAAAAAGTCTACAATAACTTGTATTTCTATAAGTTATCACTAACTCATCTTCTTTTTCTTTTACCAATCTCGGGCAAGTCTTAAGGGTCCTTAAATCTAGAGTTTACGATTACAAAAGTGAAAGAATGTAAGAAGAGTGTTCTCTAGAGTGAAGAAAGGAGAAAATGTCAATTTTATTGGAAATCTGAGAAAGATTGCTTGTTGAAAGTTCACAAAGTTCAATACATGGAATTTCAAGCTCCAATTTGGAGGTAAGTTAGTTAGGACAATTCTAAGAAATTTTGTTAAAGGAATTGTTTCATTTTGAAGGCCGGATAAAAAGTAAGAATTTTTAAAGTTGAATGTTTATTTAAGACTCATTTAGGTTTCTAGGTTGGAGTTGAAAGGTGATTGGGCATCAACACGCAAGGCATTATTGTTGCATGAATTTGAAAGGTAAGAAGGGTTATCTAGTTGGATGGCACACATGTGGCATGGTTAATACACAACCATGCGGTATGAGGCGTGCGGTAAGGCATGCATGTTCATAAGGGGTGTTGGGAGGTTACTAGACGTTGTGGCCATGAGCTTGCGAAGTGAGAGCATGAATTTAGCACACGATTAGGTGCTTGGAGGGCTTGTACGTGCACGCATGTTACCTGTCGCTCGTGTTTAGTGGCCAACATACCATGACACTGCCTTTTGGCCTGTTTTTGCTATTTTTGGAAATTTTAAGTAAAGTTGATATTTTTTGTTAAGGAAATTAATTAAAGATTATGTTATCTTACATTAGGACAAGAGGGAATTGGAGAATTTATAGGTCAAAGAGTTGAACCATTGAGTCAGGAGTGACCCTTCGAACCCTGAACTTCTTTTAGAAATGTTTATTTGTTTGAAATGATTTATGAAATTTTTTCTTAACACAAGCATGATTTATTCATTATGTTTATTTGAATTTAGCTATTGAGAAATGTTGGTTTGCTAAATGCTTGATTTTATTGATCTTATCGAAACATTATGATTGAAAGACTTGTTCACAAAAGTTGAATGTGATATTCACATGTTGGTTTGAAAACACTTGAGATAACTATTGTGAATTTTTAATGTTTTCAAAACTTATACCTTGGGCCATGGATGTGGAATTTATGGATTAAAGACTCTTGACGCTTGTGATGTAGTGTCTAAGGTCAAAGAGGTTTTAGATTATAGGTCTTTTGGAGACCCATCATTGTAAATGTTAGGCTTTTGGCTATATACAAGGGTACTTTAGCCCTTTAGGGGCATCTGCATGCATGTTAAAGGACCATAGGCACTAGTTACAGAGGTTTTGTCGTAACACAGAATACCATATTATTGGTGTTGGTTGGGTGGAGATTACTTTGCAAACAAATCAGATTATTGTGGTGAGTTGAGGGTACATGGCTTTATGTGATCTATGGATGATTTCTAATTATTTATTACAAGGCATGATTTACATTTTACGACGTTTGATATTGCTAGGTTTTGCTGAAACTGATATTAATATTTACAGTTTACATGCTTTGTTAACAAACATGTTTTCGAATGTATTGCGAAAGAAAAAGTTTATGTTTTACTAAACTGTCACTCACTCAGCTCATTTAGCTCATGCTTTTGAAATTGTTTTGTTCTCTTCCATCCCAAGTAGCTTGAGAGTTTCCGAAACCTAAGCGTGTTGACTATTAACGTTGCTTCTGATCACACTTAGTAAGTGTTTGTACATTAGCTTGCCTTTAAGTCCTGTGATGGGGGTTAAGTCCAAGTGTACTTGTGCTTTTGTTGTGTTGTATATGTTGGATGTTGAAATGTAATAAATGAATATTGTTTATCTAGCCTCTTTAAGGCTTATGTTTATGTATAAAACTTTGTCACTAGTTTGGTATCGGATATGTAGCTTGTAAGTCAAGTTTTAATAGTCTTGTGTTTGGTATGTTGGTTATAGCTAGTGTCTAGTGTCAGGAAAGATGACATTCACAATCTATCCATCACATTTCCTTTCAGGACAGTATGGATTGTCCTGAAGGGGGTGTGACAGTTTTGTATCAGAGCTAGAATTTTAGAGTCAAGGCATTAGCTCTTTAGGAAGGGTTGGGAGTCAAGTTTTGTCATTAAGAGTTTTTATGACCACAAAGCTAATAGGGTGATAATATTAGAAGCTACGGAGCATGATAGTAAATGAAAGATGAGAAGATTAGGAACTTAGAAAGCTATTGAAACACACGAGGAATCGTAAGAGGGTGCATCTAGTGAACCTCAACCTGATGTTGGGATGGTAGATAGGATCTTTACTAGCATTGTTGAGAGACTAGCAACTAGTGTGGGATCGATGCCAGTGCATCCAAAAAAGAAGTTCGACATAGAAAGGTTGAAGTCGCTTGGAGCATATAGTTTTGAGAGAACGACTAATCCTACTAATTCGAGGCGTAGCTGAAGAAAGTTGAGGAATGCTTCAAGGAAACGTGATGCCCAAAGGATTGCAAGGTGAGTTGTTCTACTTTCTTGATTAAAAAAGGTGCAAAGGATTGATGAAGATTGACAGAGCATAGGCCGATGAGTAATGTTGGTGCAACCTAGGAAGAGTTCAAGAAAGCAATTGAGGACAAGTATCATCCTAAGTCTTATTTTGATGCAAAAAGAAATGAGTTTATGAGGCTTGTTTAAGGGTTGTTGATAATGGTTGAATATGAAAAAGTACTCAGAAACTGGCAAGGTATGATCTTTCCATTGTAAAAAAGGAGGTTGATTGGTGTAAAAGGTTTAAAGATGGATTAAGAGTAAGGATAAGGACCCTAGTTACAACCAGTAGTACTTGGATAGAGTTCTCCAAGTTAGTAGATGCTGCTATAGGAGTTAAGAGGAGTCAGAATGAGAAAAAGCAAGATAAGGAACTCGTCAAAGGTGGACAGATGATGTATTCATCCAAGACATCTCATAGTTTTTTTGACTGGGGCGATAGGCAAAACGTTGTGCCAAGGGTTTCTAAGAGAGGGAATTTCAAACCACAGTATAGTAGGCGGTCTGGTTTTCAACTTGGATTTAGTCACAAAGGTGGAATCATAAGAGTATTAGCAACCCAATTGAAACAATTGGAGGCTCTAGAATTAAAAAAAAAAAAAAGGAGTTGATTATTAGCTCTGCTACGAAGAGGGTGAGTGATGTGAACACTTGTTATTAGTGTGAACAAATGGAACATTATAAGAGGAATTGTTTGTAGCTGTTCTATAGTTCAGGGGTACTTTTTAAATAAAACATTAATGGATTTCATATAAAACTAACTAGTAAGGATATTTTTTAACCTTTTTGAAAGTTTAAGGTTGTTTTTTACCTAAAATGTAAAGTTGAGAAGCGTTTTTTATAATTTAGGATATTTTATATTGCGGTAGACATGTTATTAATTTGTGTTATATATATATATCCCAAACATCAAGTCATGTGAGCGAGTGGAAGCCTATTTGATAATTTAAATGTGTTCCTTCTTTCCCACTTGTATCTTGCAACTACAACCCCATTTTGTGGGCCATCTTTTCTCATCATAAACTCTTTCTACCACAATGCCAATTTAGAATCTTTCATTGCCCTTTCTATATTTCTCTTTTCCTTTTTTAAACATAAGGCTTAAATTATTTTAAAAGTATGCTTTTTAGTTTTCTTGAAGAAAAAATATTTAAGGTACGTTTGGTAAGATATTCTCCATTTATGCTTTTTTCTTTTTAATGAAATTGATTTATTTGATAGCAATTTTGAAATCTTTGTTTTATAGAACTTTTAAAAAGATTTACAAAATAAAAAGTAGAATTGAAAAAGGAGTAGTTTCTGAGATAACTAAGGAACAAGTATTTTGAATGTGCATAAGAAGTCATAAAATGTATATAAATGATTAAGGTGACTGAAACGTTAGAAATGAATGGAGAAAAAGAAAGTGGTTTGGAGTGACAGTTGAGGGCATATATATGTGTGTGTGGCCGTTAAAGCAGTTTTCCGTTGTGAACCCCACAACTTCAAACCACACCCACTTGCAAACACTACAATTTTTTTGCTGGAAACCTGCAGCCTTCCATTATGACAACATGGAGGGTGGGGCACACTCCATTTTCTTTTTTTTTCTTTTAAATATTGTTATACAACTTGAAGATTTGAATTCGGAACTTCCTCTCGACTACATATAAGTGTGACCTTATTTTCAATAAATATATTCCATTAACTTTTATCTTGAAATTGATAGCTTATTTAACACTTTTGTCAATGAATCTAGACACTTTTGTCAAACATTTATGTCTATTTTCACATCATTTCGTCCAAATGATTCACCAAATCATAAATATAATACTATTCTATTCTTCAAGATTTTTTTCTTTCTTTAAAAAATAAAAAGATATTGTGATACAACTTGGGTACGAGGGATGTTAACCTGGGACCTCTTGTCCTTAGATACAAACAGGTGTTAGTTGAGCTTAGCTGATATAGGTTATTGTTCAAGATTTTCCCTAAAGTGATAAGGAAAAATGTATCTCATGCAATGATATAGATGAAACTTATTTGATCATAAATCCGATAAGTACAAATGTATTGTATATTTCATATTTGCATTTCTTTGTAATATACGAAAGTTGGGCACTAATAGAAATTCTATTACATATTTATTTGTAAAAGTTTATATCCACTTAGTTGATACAATTATTAGTTTAAAGCTTTAGTTGATACAATTTTGAAAGTTTCTGTTCAATAAATTCTTCTTCTAAATTTAACGTTGTCAGTTAGGCGTGAATTTGTGAACAATTAAACTAAAGGAGAAATGTATTGTTAAAAATATATGAATCAATAGTGTTAATGCGTACACTAATTATATTTTTGTGAACAATTAAACTAAAGGAGAAATGTAAATAGGAATGTTTTGAATACAAGAGGAGTTCAACCACAAAAGAAAAAAATACATGTCAAGTAAAAATTTAAGCAGTTTGATGATTCACAAAACACATGTTAACTAATAATTCCAAAAGTTTGAATATTCAAATTTTTAACCTCAAACAAATATACGCATGTCAACTAATAATTTAAATATGAAGATTCAAATATTCAACTTTAAACGATGAAACACGTCGAAACACGTCTACTAACAATTCAAGAAGATTGAAGATTCAAATATTCAAACTCAAACGAACTACACATATCAACTAATAATTCAAGATGTTTGAAGATTTCAAACATTCAACCTCAAACACACGTGCCAACCAAAAAGAAGTTTAAAAATTCAAACTTTCAAGATAGAATGAAGAAATAAATGCCAGCTAATGCTGAGTTATGTTCACTTGATGTAAAACACTGTTCATTTGTTTTAACTTTTAAGTAGGAATCTTCCTAGCAGATCTATCTTTCACATCATCATATAGCAATTTACAGATTGTTATGTCAAAGTGTTTCCTTTTGTACATTCCACTTTATCTGATAAATCATTATAAGATGGGGCCAATGCCATAAATCTGCTTTTAGAAAAATTCTTCATTGTTATAGGTCATTCCACTTTTACAATACCAATCCTTCGATCAATCTAAACCATCAAAAACAAAATCTGGAAAAATGGGGCTTCCAATTTCTAACAAGAAAAAAAAATTGTGTTGTATAAATGATGAGTCAATTTGCCGCAGAAAAAAATCATAAATCATTCTCACACCCATATAATGTAATGTAAGAGAAATAATAATAATC
>JBBPDI010000009.1:17128776-17139963 GCA_037974545.1 Cucumis variabilis | reverse complement strand
TATTGTGGGTTTTTGCGATTTTGTATTCCCCTGAACCAATACAAATGAGAGCCAACCTTGCGTCATTCAGTTTTTGCTACCCTGGTATATGTTAGCCTTCTTATGTTGGTTATAACCTTGTGAATTGTGATGAAGTTTGAAGTTTGAAGTTTGGACTCATTTCAACTTGATCAGAATTTCACCCCTTAATCAACCTGCTAAGCCATCTTGTTGTCTTTTTCGATGCACCCTTTGTCCAATGCTATAATTTTTTACTCTGTTTTTCATTGGCATATTTGGTCACTGTTCTCTTTCCTGTTGCCTTCCTGTTGATCGGTCTCGGTTCATCCAGAATTGTCAGATACTCTTACCATCTCCTCAATGTTTGACTTTAACCTTTTAAAACATTGTTCCATCACATTTATTGTTCATATCTTGTTAGGCCTCCAGTAATACACACTTATGTCAGAAGGGAATAGTTACTGTTATATTTATGGTCTTAGGTCGGTGGGTGGGCTAATATGAAAAATCTACTCGAGAAACTGGTCTGAGACTCACTGCAAATGAAGTAAATCCATTTTATGTATCTTTTGATTTCACAGAGAAACTGATATCATTGCTTGATTTCTGTACATTCACAGGCATGAGAGGCCTGAAGTTTAAAAAATCCCACAAAATCACAATGCTTCCCTTTAACCACACAGTTTAACTTCCTCAATCATATATATTCGTAAAGATATATAAATGATTTATTGATATATGAAGAGACGGTTTATTGATGTATAAAGATATGTAAATGAGTTCTTTACTTCTGTGGTTTCTAACTAGTTTTATTGATATAAATGATTTAACACCATATATATTAATAAAGATAGAGTAGAACACTCTTATGAACTCAAGATCCCAAAGCTCTTTAATTGTAGTAAATTATGACCCTTAATCACAGTTAAGAGTTAAGCTTTCCACAGTCGATTGTATCATTGACCATCCAATGGGGGTACTATACTATTTTTGGTTGTTGGATAAGCTTTCCACTGTCGATTGTATCATTGACCATCCAATGGGTACTATACTACTTTTGGTTGTTGGATAAGCTTTCCAGTCTATCTTTTGTTTTCCTCTTTCTCATCTTCTGTATAATTCTGAGTTTTAAACAAGTATGAAAGATTCGCATCCTATTACTCTCTGAATGATACAGGCCCATAGACACAACGATAATGTGACCCTTAGTAGAAATAGCTCTAACTCTTTCTCTCTGAGCAATAGACGACAGCAAGTCGACGACCATCTCCGAATTAACAGCGTCGGCTACTAGATGGCAGTGGAAACAATGAACTAGATGAAGACACACGATGACTTCTCAAACTTCATCCATCTGTTAGACTTCATTTGTCTGACTTATTGTAAGAAAATTTATGCTTACTAGAACTAAATGTGAGTTTGCTGGTTTGGATTTTTATTTTTCTTTCGAGTTTTGTTGCTTCTTGATCTTGTTGTTTGAAGATGCTTTATTGAGTTTGAGGTTATCTATTAGCTTTGTTACTTTTCATAATTGCAAAAACTGTTGTTTCGACTTGTTGAAAATTTTTATATTTGATTGGGTTTGTTGTTAGACCACCAATAATCCACCATTATAGTAGTAGGAGAAGAAATAAAATAGAAAATAGGAGGGAGAGTGAGTTAGTTAATATGTAACTGACTAGGAGGGGACTACAGTGAGTGAAAAGGGGATATAAATAGAAAGTGGAAGAGAGAGAAAAGGCATTGAGTATTTTGTGGAGGAAATCATTTTTGATAATATTCTTGAAAGTAACAGAGTGAGTGAGAGTTTAGTTTTTCTTCCTCGAATTGAACTTCATATTCAATTCGATTTCTATATTGTCCTATTACTATCAATAAAGTGAGTTCATATACTATACAATATGTGTTGGAGGATTGAGTTCCAACAAGTTGGTATTAGAGCATGTTGATCTTGGGTAAGAATTATCATGGTACAGACAAGGATCGAAGAGAGATTGGAGGCGTACGATCAAGAACTGATCGGTATTAAGAAGGAACTTAGCAAGTTGCCAGCGATGGAGGAGAAACTAACATCGATTTCGAAAAATATGGAGGTTCTTCAAGCCCAATTAGAGAAAACTCACCAGATGATGTTCTTCATGGAATCGACAATAAAGGAACGATAAGATAAGACAGTTGAATCAACGGAACAAGAAACATCACCAACGAAATCCAAAGAAGGAGAAGGCTTAACAAGCAAGGAAATCAGAAGCGAAACTCAGGAGAAGAAAAGTGAAAACGAAGACGAAAATCCTGATAGGCACAAATTTTAAAAAATTGAAATGTCAGTCTTCAACGGGAGACAATCCGAACTCATGGTTGTGTTGCCGGATAGATATTTTCAAATACATCAGTTAACCGATTTTGAGAGCTCATTGTAGCAACAGTTAGTTTTTACATTGATATCGGTCTCAGGAAGAGAGATCCTTATTGGTTAAATATGAACGAACGGTTATTAATCCGATTTCGTTTGATACGTGAAGGTTCTCTTTATGGCCAGTTTTTACAAATTTCAACAAACATCAAGCGTGGATGAATATCGAAATCTTTTCGATAAGTTGGTTGCCCCTTTATCGGATATTTAGAAAAAAATCATGAAAAAAACCTTTATGGGAGGGTTGTTACCGTGGATCAAGGTAGAAGTAGAATTTTGTCGGTGGGGTTATCACGTATGATGAAGTACGCTCAAATGGTTGAGAATATGGAGATTTTAAGGAGGGAAGCAAATTTACTAGGATATGTTGGAGCAAAATTCCATAACTATCCTTCTGTCAATATTCCCAAATGTTATGAATAATTATCCGAAAAACAAAGGTAACACTGTATTTTCGATGAGGACCATTACCTTGCGAGGATCAACGACCAATGATCATAAGAAGAAAGGGCCATCCAAGCGTTTATCATATACCGAATTTCAAGCCAAGAGAGAGAAGGGACTATGTTTCAAATGCGATGAAAAGTATTTTTTGGGGCATAAATGTAAGACAAAGAAATAAGGGAGTTATGAATGTTTGTGGTAAGGGTACATAACATGGAAGAAGAGATTTTAGAGGAAGACAAATATGAGCAAAAGGAGTTGTGTTCTATGGAGTTGAAAAGCAAAATAGAAGGCATAGTTGAATTATGTATTAATTCCGTGGTGGGGTTGACGAATCCTGGTACCATGAAAGTAAGAGGGAAGATCCAAGGGAAGTCATTGTGCTGATTGATTGTGGAGCCACGCATAATTTTATCTTTAGATAAGTTAGTGTTGATGCTGAAATTGAACACAAAAGATACCTCCAACTATTCTTGGATCCGAAACTGCCATTAAAGGGAAAAGGATATGTGAGAAGGTGGAAGTTGACCTCGATGGTTGGGCAGTAATAGAATTTTTTTTGCCATTGAAGTTAGGAGGGGTGGATGTAATACTTGGGATGCAATTGCCCTACTCTTTAGAGGTGACTGAAATGGATTGGAAAAATCATACCATGATTTTCTTTCATGAAAACAGTAAGGTGATAATTAAAGGGGATTCGAGTTTAACAAAAACTTAAAGTTTGAAGAGCTTGAAGAAATCTTGGACCGATTTGGACCAAGGATATTTGGTGGAATGCAGAGCCTTGGAAGCTAGAATTATTGAGATTGACAGACAAGAAGAGGAAGTAGCTACTACAAGGCAGGAGAGAGTTCAATCTGTGTTAACAAGATATAAGGATGTGTTCGAGTGGCCGAAAGAATTACACCCAAGGAGGGATATCGAGCATCATATACACCTGAAGGGAGGAACAGATCCAGTAAACGTTAGATAGTATAGGTATGTCTTTCAACAAAAGGAAGAGATGGAGAAACTGGTAGATGAAATGTTATCTTATGGACTTATTCCCCTAATACAAGTCCCTATTCGAGTTCAATGCTTTTAGTGAGAAAAAAAAGATGGAAGTTGGAGGTTCTATGTTGATCATCGGGCGCTCAATAACGTAACAATTTCAGATAAGTTTCCTATCCCTGTTATTGAGGAGCTTTTTGATGAATTGAATGGTGGAAATCTCTTTTCTAAAATTGACCTTAAAGTTGGTTATCACTAAATTAGGATGTGTAATAAAGATATAGAAAAAATAGCATTTAGGACACATGAAGGGCACTATGAGTTTCTAGTGATGCCTTTTGGGCTAACTAATGCACCAACAACTTTTCAGTCCTTAATGAACAATATTTTCAGATCATATTTGAGAAAGTTTGTCTTCTTCTTCTTTGATGATATCCTGATTTATAGCAAAGGAGTAGAAGAGCATTGTGAACATGTGAAGTTGGTGTTAGTAGTGTTGAGAACTCACAAATTGTATGCTAACCAAAAGAAGTGTGGTTTTGCATACACAAAAGTGGAGTATTTAGGTCATATTTTGTCCGATGAGGGAGTAGAGGTAGATCTGGAGAAGATAAGATCTATCAAGCAATGACCAATTCCATCTAATGTACGAGAGGTTAGGAGATTGACGGGATATCTCGACGATTTGTACAACATTATGGTTCCATTGCAGCCCCTTTAACTCAGTTATTGAAGTTTGGTTCTTTTCAATGGACGGAAGAAGCTCAAAAAGCTTTCTTAAAGTTATAAGATATTATGATGACTCTATCGGTATTAGCATTGCTCGATTTCAATATACTGTTTGAAGTGGAAATAGACGCATCTGGGTATGGAGTAGGAGCAGTATTGATGCAGAACAAGAGACCAATTGCTTTTTATAGCCACACCTTGGCAATGAGGATCGAGCCAAGCCGATTTATGAGAGGGAGTTGATGGCAGTAGTGTTGGCGGTGCAACGTTGGTGACCATATTTGATTGGAAGACAGTTTATAGTCGAGACTGACCACTGCTTTCTCAAATTTTTACTTGAACAAAGAGTGATATAATCACAATACCAGAAATGGATTCCAAAACTGCTTGGCTATTCCTTTGAAGTAGTATACAAACTCGACTTGGAAAATAAGACAGCAAATGCCCTGTCTCGAGAACGACCCCTGCATTGATTAATTTGAAAATTATTAAGGAGGAGGTTGAAAGGGATGAGAAGTTGAAAGAAATAATCATTCAACTAAAGAATGAAGAATTAAAAAATTATTCCTTGTAGCAGGGGATGCTTAGATATAAAGGAAGATTGGTGATTGCAAAGGCTTCCTTATTGATTCCCACCATTATGCATACCTATCATGATTTTGTCTTTCGGGGCCATTTGGGATTTTTAAGAACCTACACGAGATTGACTGGAGAATTGTTTTGGGATGACATGAAATTAGAAGTTAAAAAATATTGTGAAGAATGTGTCATTTGCCAAAGAAATAAGCCAGTGGCTCTTACACATGTTGGGTTACTGGTTCCATTGGAAATTCCAAGTAGAGTGTGGAAAGATATTTCAATGGATTTCATTGAAGGGTTGCCAAAGTCGTTGGGATATGAAGTTATCTTGGTGGTGGTGGATCGATTTAGTAAATATGCCCACTTTCTAAGTCTAAAACATCCATTCGATGCTGAAGGAGTGGCTGAGCTGTTTGTTAAGGAGATAGTAAGGCTGCATGGTTTTTTCCAATCTATTGTTTTCGATCGTGACAAGATATTTCTAAGTAAATTTTGGAGAGAGCTATTTCGGTTAGCAAGCACCAAGTTGAATAGAAGTACAACTTATCATCTACAAATGGACGGGCATACCGAGTTTGTCAATAAACTTGTTAATACCTACGTTGTTTCTGTGGAGAGACCAAAAGAATTGGTGAAGTGGATTCCTTGGACTGAATATTGGTAGAACACTACATTTAAGTGATCCTTGGGTGTGACCCTTTTCAAGCTGTATATGGAAGAGCACCACCAGCCCTGATTTACTATGGAGAAAGAGAGACTCCAAACTTCATGCTGGATGAGCAACTTAAAGAAAGGGATATAGCCTTGGGTGTTTTGAAGGAGCATTTGTGAATAACTCAAGAAAAGATGAAGAATTATGTAGATATGAAGAGAAGATATGTAGAATTTGAAGAAGGATATACGGTTTTCTTAAAAATCAGGCCTTATTGACAGGTATCTATGAGAAAAAGAAAGAATGAGAAGCTATCCCCTAAATACTTCGGTCCTTACCAAATTCCTCCCTGCTTCAGCAACAATACATCTTGTGTTCCACATTTCACAGTTGAAGAAAGCCTTTGGTGAATGCAAGGATAAGGTGGAGTGGGTACCTTTCTTGACTGAAAATCATGAGTGGATTGTTGTACCTGATGAGATTTATGGATATCAAAAGAATAGTAAGGGCATTTGGGAGGTTTTGATGAGCTAGAAGGGACTACGAAGACATGAAGCCATTTGGGAGAATTATGGTGATTTTCAGCCGTCTTTTCGTGATTTTCACCTTGAGGACAAGGTGAAACTGGATCAGGAATGCTATGTTAGACCATCAATAATCCACCATTATAGTAGGAGAAGAAATAAGATAGAAAATAGAGAATAGAAGGGAGAGTGAGTTAGTTAATATGTAAGTGACTAGGAGGGAACCACGGTGAGGGAAAAGGGGGATATAAATAGAAAGTGGAAGAGAGAGAAAATGCATTGAGTATTTTGTGAAGGAAATCATTTCTTTTTATTCTTGAAAGAAAGAGTGATAGAGTGAGAGTTTAGTTTTTCTTCATCGAATTGAACTTCATATTCAATTCTATTTCTATATTATAATTCCTATTATTATCAATAAAGTGAATACATATACTATACAATCTGTGTTGGAGGATTGAGTTCCAACATTTATTTTGCAAGAACAAGAGGTGTTTCATATTTAACTACATATGCATGTTCTAGGTGATAGAGGGTAGAGGGGTGGGTTTTCAAAGGTTTTCAAAACATCATTTGGAGTGTGGTCTTTATCTTAAATTTATCTTCCAAATATAGAAAATTGCAACCACTTCCACTTATTCACGTTTTACGTGTTTTAGAGTTGTCTTTAATTTAACAAAAACCTCCCAACATAAACATTTCGAGTCACTACTAATGCATTAATTATAAATATTTACTTCTAGTATCATTTTGATACATTTAAGTATTTGTTTTATTGGAGCGGATAACTCTATACAACAAACAATCAATGTTCACATTCTACCTTTTTTTTTCTTTCTTTTTTTAGTTTGACAGAAATTAAAGAGTTAATAGGATGGAGGGGCCCGAAATAGAAAAAAGAAATCAGAATGCATTTAATAGATGTGAAAAGAGAGAGATTTAATAGATTTGACATGAAAGAGTGGATTTGATAAGAGAAAAAGTTAATTTATTTTCGGTGATCCTTTCCCTTTTTTCTCCTATGATTTCAATGTAAAAAAAAAACCATAGGCTATAAATTAAAGTGATGTATTTAATAGTAATTTAAGGAGAATAAATAAAACAAACAATAACAATCAAGAAATTATTAAATAATAATATGAATTTTTTTTAAAATAATAATAAAATAAAAAAAGTTGACGGATTATAATAGAACTAAAATTATCACTCGTTTTACCTAAATAGTTTTCAAATCATCTATTTTTTTCTAATTTTTTAAAATCCTACCCCTTTTCCAAATCAGATGAAATTTAGGGCATATCTATTTTTGGAGAATATTATTCTCTTGGTTTTTTTTTTTCTCTATTTCATGAAATGACCAATGGTCAAAATATATATACTTGAAAATCCCTAAAATCTGGGATTGAAAGAATGAAAATAAACAAAATAAAACTTCACACAATAAATGTGAAGGGACATGTAGCACTTTGCTACAAGAGAATAAAAAACAAACTTGTACTGAAGGTAATTTTTCCTCCTACAAGAGGGAAGAGGGAAGAGACGGACGTTAAGAAGACAGAGATAAGGGATGGAGAAGGGCCAAACATGACGTAGTCAGTAAATAAAGACCGAACAACGAAGACAATAGATGAGGGACGAGAGGGGAAGAGATCTGAGAAGACCAACAACGAAGAGGGAGGAGATATAAGAAGACTAATGGCCGCCGAAAATGAGTAGATCGGAGAAGACGAAGGCGAAGAAGGAGAAGACAAACGGCCGACACGAAAACGAAGGTAAAAAGGGAGAAGATCTAAGTGGCGAAAAGGGAGACCTGAGAAAAACGAACGGTTGGTGAGGGATGAGATTTAAGAAAACGAACGACAAAGAGAAGGAAATCTAAGGGGAAGAAGAAGAAATGTGAGAAGACGCGATTTAGGGAAGAGAATATTCCAAGGAATATGTTATATTAATTCGGGTTGGGTTGTATTGAATCGAATTTTTCAACCCTCAGCATTTGATCCAACCCAATCCAAAAAGTCTGATTTTTTTAACTCAACCCAATCTATATAATATAAATTGGGTAATTCAGTTTAGTCAAGTTCAACTCATATTCTTACACTCTTAAAAATTATCAAAAGTGGACAAATTTTTTCGAACAACACTTGGGACGGGGCTGGTTTTAAGTCACTTAGTTGAAGTTTGTGAAGAAGATCACTGACATACTTTTCTTGGTTGAGAATAAAACCAAATTCTAAATAATTTACTTGAAACCTCATAAAATAAGTCAATCTGTCCAGATCGTTTAGAGCAAATTGTTTATCCAATGACTTGATCAAGTTGCTAATTAACACAGAATCATTTCCAGTGACAATAATATCATCAACATACACCAGCAACATAACAACAGACTTACTTCTTTGAAATATGAATAAAGATGAATCTGATCGAGAGTTCATAAAGCCCAATTTTAAAAGTTCTCAGGAAAGAGTAGCATTTCATGCCTGTGGGACTTGTTTGAAACCATATGACTTTGTGCAACTTGCATACATAATTTGGATAAGAATGATTTACATACCCGGGAAGCTACATCATGTAAACATTTTCTTCAAGGTGGCCGTTTAGAAACGCGTTATTAAAATCAAGTTGTCTGAGTGGCTAACCATTGGTGACAACAATACTAAGAACAACTCTTATTGTTGAAGTTTTAACAACAAGGATGAATGTCTCAAAGAAATCCACACCAGGTTGCTAATGAAAACCTTTGGCAACCATTCTGGATTTGTATCTCAAGATTGAACCATTGGTATGACGTTTAAGTCAAAATACCCACTTACTGCCAACACGTTTTGGGAGGCAAACGGTGGTACCAAGCTCCAAGTATTTGTTGTGAGTAAAGCACGATATTTCTCATCCATAGCCTTTTTCCATTGAGGAGTATATAAGGCGTCTTTGATTCATGTGGGTTCAGTTGTGCTCCAGTCAGTTGTAAGAGAGGACGCCCAAACTTTTGGTTTAAAAATTCCAGATTTCGCTCGTGTAACCACGGGATGGGTGGGTAGTGGTTGGTGGTGAGAATTATAATCATCATCAAAAGGGGCTGGGTAAATATTAGGAGAGGACAAGGAAGGAGACGAATGCAGAGGAGGGTTGGTGGGCTGAGATGCAGATAAGAACGAGGGAGGCAAATTTGTCAGTGTGTCATGATGCGATGAAATGGTTGGAGTAAGGTTGTTATAGGTGAGGATATTTGAACTTTGAAGGCCGATTGAAATATTTAGACTGGGTCATACTTGGTCAGAAGATGGGCTTGATGGTATTGGATTAGAGGATGGGCTTGGCATTATTGGATCAATAGAAGACAAGCTTGGAGGAGATTGGGCTGGTTGGGAAAAAGTAGGGCATTTAATGTAGGAAGGAAGAAAAAGAGAGGGACTGGATGTGGTAATGTAGATGTGGACTGAACCCTTTTTTACAAACACTTGAACCCTTTCTGAACCGGGCCAAAGAAATACACACTTCTCTGAATGATGCTCAAATTTATTTGATTGATATGGCTTTATTAGGCATGGAAAACATGCACAACCGAACACCTTTAATTAAAAAAAATTAACTTGTGGGCAAATAACATTTCAATGGGAGACATACCTTGTGCATCCCGTTAATTAGAATAACTGCAGTGAAAAAGGCATCCCACCAATAATTCAAAGATATATAGGTTTGGGCTAAAAGAGTAAGTCTAGTTTCTATGACATGCCTATGTTTTCTTTCAACCCTATCATTCTGCCCCAATGTATATGGACAAGAGAAACGACATCTGATTCCCATGGTTAAACACTACTGTTGTATTTTCTTATGATCTCCCCCATCGTCAGATTGAAAGATTTTAACTATTTTGATGAACTGATTTTGACATACGTAATAAAGTGCTTAAAGGCATTAACGACTGCACTTTTATGTTGTAAAGGATATATCCAGATATATTTACTATAGCCATCCATAAAAAGTATGTAGTACCTAAAGCCATCAGACAAACATATGGGTGTTGGACCCCACAAGTCAGAATGCACATTATCAAAGGACTCAACAACATGAGACAAATATTTAGTAAATGGAAGATTATGGGCTTTTTCCAATTGGCAAGAATCACAAAAATCCATTTCACTATTCTAAAAAACTACCACATTACAACTCTTAAGTACTGAATTCAAAATTTTAGAAGATATGTCCTAATCTCATATGCCACACAGTTTTAGATACAGGAATATAAGTATTGGCAAGATTTTTGCTCTAGACAATACAAAAGTTTATATAGTCATACTTTTGTGCACAAGTTGTTGGTCACTATCCATTTCTGCTCCTATTTTTACTCCCAAATCTTTCAAGTTGGTAAAGTCCATCTCTAAGTGTTCCTCTCAAGAGTATTTCCCCTGTAGCTTTGTCCTTAATAAACAACAATAACCATGGAACTCAAGATATTTTGATTGTCTTGTGCAAGTTTTGAAATATTAATCAAATTCTTTGCTATATCAGGAACACATAACATATTTTTAAGAATCAGACTCTTGTCACCATTAGTCAAACATGTATTGCCAACATAAGAAATGCGTAAACGATTTCCATTCCCTAGTAACTTTTTTAGTACCTGAATATTCAGTTGGGTTCACCATATTTGAACAATCTCTAGTTACATGGTTAGTGGCTCCACTGTGTATGTACCAATTGGGATCAATAATTGTGTCAGGAGTAGCAAACGAAGTTGCATTCTGAGTCGACAAAAACGCTGCTGGATTGGGATTAACAAATCCATTTGAACTCTGTCCATTTCTTGTTGGAATGTATGTCCTAAAACTCGTGACTTGTAATCATATTCTATTCAATAA
>JBBPDI010000009.1:17110996-17122283 GCA_037974545.1 Cucumis variabilis | reverse complement strand
AAGAAGAAGAAGATGACGAAGAAAATTATAAAAAGAAAGTGGGTCAGGAAATCCATAGTTTGCGTATATTTTGTTGTCGTCATGAACCAAAATTCAAACAGAAAAGTAGAATCAAAGTACTGTGTATAACTGTCTATTAGCTATTGGTTCTTAATTTGGTATTATATTTAAAAAAACAGTTTAAATATAAAATATGCACTCGTTCTTGTGTTTTTCTCTGCTTGGAACCTTCTTTCAATCTTAGATTCTCTTCTCCCAACCCTTTCTCTCTCCCATTCTCAATGTGCTTTGGACCTTGGGAATTTCATTTATTACCTCATTATTATTATTAACTTTTTACCGTATTTATATTTAATTAACCTTTTGCTGTACTAAAACTATTTCACAGTATTTCTGAGATTTCAAAATAATAATAATAATAAATCACTGTTGCATATCTCTATCCATAGATTAGAATATTTCATATTTATAACAATATAGGTCACATTCATGCAGGTAAGAAAGAATACACCATTTCGACTCAAATAGTTAATAAGGTAAAAGACATAATTCTTTCGTTTAATCCAATTACTTTTAATTATCTGTATATCACGACTTTTTATATCTGTTGTCACACTCGTATAAAAAAGGATAAACACCGACCACTTCATCATGTGACCACCTTCGGCTCTAATAGTTATAACGATACAAATAACATGAGGTTGTTTATTTAAACATATATCTCTAGCGATCAATAGATCTTGATGTTTATTCATATATATGTAGTTTCGATCACACAACACGATACACCACTTCATTCCTAATAGTTGTAATGGAGTAAATGAAGTGATTGTTTATTTAATTAAAGCATATTTACACCATTCTAATTGCCGTGTTTTATATCTATGATTTAGACTATCACATCCATATGCAAAAAGAAAATAATAATCAATATTATTTTATTGTAATAATGGTTTAAGTAACGGATTGTTCTTTCAAACATATTTCCAATATATAATAATGTTAGATAGTAAAGTTTCATATATATGTAAGTTACATCATACACATACATAAAAGAATATAACACACTTGTATAAATTGAAACAAAGAACGTAATATAAATTTAAGATTAGAACTCTAAAAGAAAATTAGAAACAGCAAGGATTCTCATCCATAACTCTATTTATATATTCAAGATTTTCAACTTCTCCAATAAATGTCTTAACCTTTCATCCTTTTGCAATATTTGTTTAAGCCTAAAGTCAAAAAGTGTAAAACTAAATTAGTATATATATGTTTGAATAATCATTGAATATAGATCACTAAACTTCCCATATTTGTAAGTTATATATAAAATATAAAAACCTCATTTAAATTAACTTAACAAATAAACGATTTTTGAAAAACTCTTTTTTTTTTAACTCTTATTTTAAAAAATGTTTAAAATATAGGATATATTGTAAAAGCTACTTTATTTCATTTGTTTTTTCTAAAATAACTTATTTTTAATTCTGTTTTTTCCTAAAATAACTTTTTTTTTAATTAAACACTTAAGGATGTATTTTTGAAGTAACTCATCTCACCAGAAAAACTAGTTATTTAACTTTTGAAATATATGTTTTTTTCTTTCAAACTTTTTTTTATTTAAAAGAAAAAGAATATATAAAAAAAAGCACATGCATGGACTTTGATCATTTCTTGTTTTTGGAGTAAACCAAAAAAACTAAAGAGTTTTAAGTTTTGGTGATCTTGATTTCAACAAAAACAAAAAGACAATGATGTGGGACAGAAAATGTTTGAGAATTGAAATGGAAAACAGTAATAGTATTAAAAAAAATGAAGGTACTATTATTGGTTAATTAATTTTTTTATATGGGTAATGAAAAATGAGAAAATTATGAGTTGAAAAATAGTTGGGGGAGGGTGGTGGTGGTGCTGTTAGTTTCTTCCATTGTGAAAAGAGTGAAGGTTTCAAAAATGTTATTATTGGGTGTTGGGTGTTGGTGTGGGTGAATTGGTTGTCTCAACCTTCCTGTTTTTATCCTTCTAAAAGTTCTCTGTCTACCTGAAAATTAGTACACAAAGTTTCTCACCAGAATCATACTTACAATATTTTATCATGGCCACCACCATCACTTTTCTCTCTCTCTCTCTCTCTCTCTCTCACCTCTCTTTAAATATCATTCATTTTTGTACATGGCTATTCACTATTCGTCTATACCTTACCACATTTCCACGCCTATGTAGTTTACCACATGTTTGATACATATTTCGGATTTTGTTCTCTCTTTTCAGGTTTATTGTATTTATCAAGGATGTGTTTTACATACAATTATTTTACTTTTAATTTGTTTGGTTGAAAAACTATTTTTTGATTCTACTATCCAAATATTGCCAATTTTGAAAACAACATTTTTTTCATTTGAATTTAGATTTTAAATTTTAAAATTTTCACAATATAAAATTATATTAAGTGAAGATAAATAAACATATTCATAAATATTTATAAACTTGATTGTTTATATATATATATATATATATATATATATATATATAATATGTATTACATAATGTACTCTAAATCATAATATTAATGTATAAATCAATAAAATAAATATGAGTGAGTAACTACCACTAGCTTTACGTGGTATCAATCATATCTAAAATAAATTATTTAAATTTAAATTTAAGAATATTTTAAAAAACAATAAAATATTAAAATGCATCAAACTCTTTAAAACTCATTTAGTACTATTATTATATTTTTTTATATTTTGTAAATAGTTTTATGTTTTTTTTTTTTACTATCATGACAATTCCATTTAATTTGATGACTCTCCATAGACACACATATCTGAAAGATATAAATACAACAATATGTTTTGTGTGAATCTTTATTTTTTAATTCTCTACTAAATATGCTCTTATATATAATTTGTATGAATTCAATATCTGACATATAACAGTGGAATCAACGTTTGTTGTTAACAAAAGCATAAAAAAAGAAGAAGAAAAAAATCACTATCACGTTAAAGTGATATTAAGAGAATTTGGACTAATTTAAAGTCTGTATAATGTTTAATTATTAATTTAAATATATTTTTTTAAAAAATTGTAATATTTTCATAAATATTTATTGGTTAAAAACTGAGATGTAACAAACATTGATTTAGAGGAGTTGAAGACAATTTGCACTAATGATTTTCACCAATAATTTTATTATTAAGAAATGAAATATGATGATTAAAGAATTGTGTACTTCCATATGTATAAATAAAACATGTAGAGAGTTTTTGTTGATTTAGTAGTGAATAATGTGATGTGTGAAAATGGATACGCTTCACTATTTTGAGGAAAGAAAGTATGGTATATGTAGCACTAATTGAATTCAAATTCAAATTTAAATTTGAATTTGAAACATCATAACTAAACAAAGTTTTTAAATCAATTAAATTAAACATCTTTTTCACCTAACAAATCTTCAATTTAGTAAGAAAATGGTGTATTAGTCAACCCCTTACGCCTCCTTTTCTTTCGTGGCTTATTAATTATTAAAAATTTTATATTCATCCTCAAACTTAATTAATTAATTAATAATAATTTTTTCAATCCTTAGCTTTTCACATCTCAATTTCATGTCATTTAATACGTACCATTCTTTTTTAAATTTAAATACATTATATTACTTTCAAATTAGATAATTTGAAACAAAATTTCTTGCAAATCTTAAACAAATACAAAACTAAGAATTACTCCATTTTTTAAAATTAGTTTCTATCTAATTCATTCTTCTCAGTTTTATGGTTAATTGAGAAACTTTGAAATCTTAAAATGCATATAATAAATAAGTTATATAAGTTTGGTTGTTGAAGAACTAAGTTCAATTTCATGTTTTGAACAATGATAATGATTTTGGTTGGGTTTATAGCAAATTTTAAGAACTAGATCTCAGTTTAAAACGTTGGTCAAAATGTGTAGTAAAATATTTATTTTTTTTAACAAAAAGCATCCCATTAATTGTTTCCAAATTTATAATATTACCTTTAACCCTCAAGCTAGAAACTTAGTATAAAATTGAAAAAAAAAACCTAAATTCAACTAGGGATAATTTAAAATGTAAATTGAGACTCTAATAGCATGTTTGATATTGTTCACGTTTTTTATTTTTTAAAAAATAAATGTATTTAATAACCACTTCTGTAACGGTAAGAGGAACATTGTTTCTTCCCATTCTTCTCATTTTATTTCATTATATTTCCTACATTTAAAAGAAAATTTTCCCTCGTTAGATATAGGAGATATGCTTGAAACATTTGTTCTCCTGTAAGCTATGGGTTCCGTTCCCATTTGCCTTTTCTTTCTTTATTAATATGAGATATTTTTAAAAATAACAAAATAAATTAAAATATTTACAAACTATATCAAAATTTTAGATTTTATTTAGGGGTAGTGCTTGTAAATATTTTATAAAATCTACTATTTTTAAGAATTTTTTATTAATTTTTTATATTATATATTTTATTTATTTTATTTCTTTCCTTCTTTTAATATTTTTTAATTTGTTTTATTTTTCTTTTCTTCATTATTTTATATATTTTAACTTTAATTACATTTTAAAACTTATTTGATTTTCAAATTTTATATTTAATTTTAAATTATATTTTCTATTGCTATATATTTTTTTCTTTTGAACATTTTTAACAATAGTAAAATAAATTAAAATATTTACAAACTATAATAAAATTTTGGATTCAATCAATAATAATCTTCTGTCACTATAACATATCAAAGACTATCAGTGATAAAATTTGCTATAAATTGTAAATATTTTGTAAAATTTGTTATTTTCAAAAATTTTCCTTTAACTTAATTTTAATTTTAAACTGTTCAATATTTAAATTTATAAGATTAATTTTTATAAATATAACAAAACACCAAAATATTTACATTTGGTGTAATAAAAATAAAAAAGCTCATGAAGTCTGCCAATTTTTTTAAATATTCTAGGTTTGTCCTTCTTTTCCATCTTCTTTCTTCTTTGTCTTCTTCTACGATTTTTCTTTTCCTTTTCATCTTCTTTCTTTTGCATTTTTTTAAGATCTTGGTACACAATCTTGAAAGAAATGGTTGAACTATTGGTAGGTTAGATTTAAATACACGATCGTGTAGTACCAAATCTAAAAGATTTATTTGGTACATGATATTGAAAAAAAATTGTTGGGATATTGGTACGTTTAGATTTGGCTACATGATCATGTACTTCGTATTTGATACACGATTTTGAAAAAAAAATCATTGGGATATTGGTACATGATCGTTTAGACTTGGTTACACGATCATGTATCAAATCTAAACGAATCTCGATACACTAAATATATTATCCGCCTGTTGACTTGGACATTTTTTGTATTTTCATTGTGGTATCTGCAGACTTTTTTTGTTTTCAAAATTGTTCTATACGGTGTAAATATTTTACTGATTTGTTATATTTTTTTAAAAAACTCAATTTATAAATTATTTTATTCTACCAAATTTAAATATTTAATGTGTTTATTTAAATTATTTTTAATTTAAAATTTTGTCGTATGCATGTTCATATGTTATTTTAAATTTAAATTTATTATTTTAGTTCCTTTGGAATTAGTTAGAATTTTATGTTATATAATTCTTTTTACTAATATATTCATTTAGGTTATCTTTAATATTTTAAAATCACGACATTTACACAATGATATAATTGAGTTGAATTGAATCAACATCATTTAAGACAAATGAATTGAATGAGAAATAATATTTCAAAGGGAAATTTTTAAAAATAGTAGATTTAACAAAATATTTACAACTTATAGCAAATTCTATCACTAATAGTCATTGATATCCTATAGTGATAGAAGACTATCAGTGATAGAATCCAAAATTTTGTTATAGCTTGTAAATATTTTAATTTATTTTGCTATTTTTAAAAATGCCTCTATTTCAAATCAAATTTAACAACATGTAATTAATAAAAATTTTGTATTATAGTTATTAATTTTGCAACGCGACTTATATGTATTTGATAATGTCAACATTTTTATAATTATTTTATTAAATAAATTATATTTATCTTTTTTTACATAATTTATTATATTTAAATTTTAAAAAATAAGTAAAAATGTTAGAAAAAACAAAACAAGAAACAAGAAACAAAAAATGGTTATCAAACAAATTTATGTTTCTGTTTCTTTTCTACAAAATTCAAGAAATGATAATGATTATCAAACATAGTTTCATTTTTTGTTCTAAAAAAGAAGGAACAAAGAACAGGGAACGAAAAATAAAAAATAGAAAATGGAAACATTATCAAACGGGCATTAAACTACTACATTGTTTCATATTATACCCCAACCATTTTAGGTCTCATTTCTATTTGAAGTTCCAATTTTACTTGAAATGTAGTTTTGAAACATCATGAAAAGTTAAAGGTAATTGTAACGATCAACTCTTTATACGTCATTACCTTAAAGATAAATACCAATTTTGACACTTTCTTGAAAATATGAAAACTTAAATCTTTATTAAAATAAAGATTTTATGAAAACATATGTTTGAAAATATTTGGAAAAATCAGTAGAAAAATACTATGAAAACATATGTCCAACTGGTTATAACAAAATTTAAAGAAAATAAAAAAAATAAAAAATAAAATTCAAATAAATGTTTAAAATAAAAATACTAAAAAAGCGGAATCAAAACCGAGTCCTCATATGGCATGTCACGAACACTTCTTGTCTCTCGTCAGCTTTCCATTTACTCTACATTTTCCTGAAATATATATTGAAAATAAAAAAAGAGTGAGTATAAACATATACGCAATAAGAGACTACTAACTGTCCTACTAGGTAATCTGTTAACTTTCCATTAGGAATACCATAAAATATCGTGTGCCTGATGGAACACACCTGAACTTAGTGATTTCGTAGAAACACTCAAATCTGAGGATCCCAAAGGAATATGTAATAGATCGGGTTATGAGTGATCTTGTCAAACTACACATGGAGATTGACAGACTAGTGGTCCCGTGTCGAATGCACAAAGTCATGGAGCTGAATATATAAGGTTGGTGATCTCGAAAAACTTCATACATGTAGGTACACATCCTAACAGCCAAAGTTAACAGACAACACAAAAGCATGTAACAATTAACATAAACATGGCATGAAACATCAATCATAACAGTCCATAATCATATAAACCTTAAAACATGCATAATCACCACATATCATCATATGACAACTACAACATCTTAATTTTAGGGGTTTTTGCAAAAATAGCAAAAAAGTTTTTGATAATAGAGTACATGTGACAATATTTTCTAAATTCGCAAAAGTAGCAAATTTAAAAGTGAAGGCCCTCTAATAGCCCTCTGATTATTGTCTAATAGCCGTCTGATATCACTAATTTTTTTATACACACAATATGCAAAAAAATGTCATCATAAACTGTTTTTTTCTAAATGCTTTTGTCATTTGATTCAATTTTCCTTAATTTTACATTCAAAGGGTCAGAAGTAGAACCTCTTACCTTAGATTAGCTAAAAAACTATATTCCCTTATTGACTGTAAATTTTTCCCAATTAAATCAAATCCTAAACAAGAAAGATTTTTTTTTAAATAACCCTAATTAACAAAGCTTACACATGAATAACATCTAAAAATTTTCCAATTTAATTTACCTATAATTGAGGTTGAAACCAATTCAATCTTAATGGAAAAATTCTATCTATAGATTAATCCTTCCAAAATTTGAAAATTAAATCTTAAAAAAAGAATCCAAACTTTAATCCTTAAATTAATTTATCAAAACTATAATTTTTATAGATAAAACCCACATTAAAAATATGCAATTAATTATCTTTACACCTTAGTGTAATCTATAATTTAGGAGTAACCTTATGCTACAAAGATAATTCACCATCACAAACATATTAGACGCCATGCATATAGTCATGTCACCATTATCACACATTAATCCAACCTTTCAATTAGAGATCTAGTAGTAGAACCCTTACTTGCTAAGATCCTTGCTGCAAACAAAACCACAACTATTCCACCTATGCATAAACAAAATTAAATTAACAATTTTTGCCAACAAATTATTAATTCAATTATCTTATCTTTCCAAACTTAATTATCCAAATGGATCAGATTGAAAAATCCTCACACTTAAATCCTCCTGCTTTGCTAAAGGGACCTTCTAAAGGCATGAAACCAAAATCAATTTCGATTTAAATTTATTATTGGAATTGATTTTGGTTTCATGCCTTTAGAAGGTCCCTTTGGCAAAGCTTGAGGATTTAAGTGGTAAATTTTTCTATTATGGTGGAGAGGATTTTTCAACATAACAACAACAACAATCAAACCAACTATCTCTCCTTATCTTTTTTCCATCCAACCAAATCAATTCTCTCATTTTATTAATTATCTTATTTTTCAACCATTATAATTATATTCTATCATAATTAACTTTACTTTTTCTTATTAATTCTTTATATAAAATCAAATAATTAATATCATATTCCACAAAAATCCAAATTCAATTCTACTAAAACAAACCTTTTCTTTCTAACATCTCAACCCAACTCAAATTGTTAGTTTTTTTAATTAACCAATTTTTTTTTCAATAAATAAGTTATTTTAGAATTTTATAAATTCAAACATAAATTAGCTAAAGATAACACTAAAATAGTTTAAGATAATAAAATTTTCCCAAAATTTTAGATGTTAATTCATTTTTTCAATAATTATATTCCAATATAGAATAATCAAATTTTCACTTATTTATTATATAACTAAAACTATATAATTAATAACATTCTTCACCAAATTTTAAAATTTTTAATTAATTATATAATTAAAACTATTTAATTATACACATAATTAATCTAACAGATTACACTAAATAAATTTCTTAATTTTTAATTTCAATTAATGTAATAATCTGATCATAAATCAGTAAGTAACAAAATTACTTCAAATAATTGACACAATTAAGAGGTATGTTCTATAGTATGATCATATATTTGTAAGCCGTAAAATTAGTTATAATGACAACCAACTATATTTTCTGTGTGAAAATGAGTACAACTTGTCAGTAATTAATATAAATGAATATGTTCAAATTCTCATATATCACTGCTGGTTATACTTTCTTTTTTTTTTTTAATAATAATAAAAAAAAACTCTATGCATGCTCTCAACTATTTAATTAATTTAGTTGGTGTGTTTCAAAAGATTGTTACATTTTATTTTACACCATCAAATAATTTATTATACTTATTTTATATTGAAACAAAAATGAAACAAATTTATAGCATTTACTTTAAAAAAAATATTCTAAAATAATGTAATTTTCTCATTTTAAAATCTAAACTATTATTAAATATATGATAAGTAAAGTGAGAATGAAAAAGTGATTAACAATAATAATTGGGAACTTGATTACATATCATTGAACTTTGTTGCTACCATAAAAGATCTAAGAATTCCTTTCTTATTTATTTTTTTTTCTTGGGAAGATGACAAATAAGAAATGGTAAAACAATAATAATGATAGAGACACTTGCAGAAATGACAAATAAGTTATAATAATTAAGTTCATAACACACACTTTATTATTTGCGAAAATAACAAAATAAAGCACAATCCACACATCAAGAAATAAAATATCACAAAATGCATTTATTACTAATATACATTTGATACACCTTATAAACGCTGATACACTTAATACTTCTTGATACATTTGATATTTATTAATACACCTGATACATTTGATTGATACACCTGATGCATCTGATACTCTTTGATACATTTGATACCTTTTGATACACACCTGAAACATCTTGATGCACATAATAATACTCCTTGTTACATTTAATTCTTCTTGATACACTTGATACCCCTTACGCCTTAATAGTTTGATACACTTAAAAACTTCACTTATAAGTTTGATACGCCGCTAATAAACTTGTTATGCTTCATTGGTACATTCAACAAATTTGATACATTTGATGTACATGATATGTTTGATACACCTGATACACTGCAGATACACTTAATATTCTTCACTTATACATTTGATTGATTAAATACACTTGATATGCTCGAAGTCCTACTTATACACTTGTAAGCTTAATAATGCTTCACTTTATTGATATGCTTTAACAATATATTGCTGATATAATTGATAATAATACATTAAGTTACCTCATTCATATACTTAATAATACTCTAATAAACTGCATAAAATTTGAAAAAAAAACGAAAATGACATAGTAAGTATATTAACCAACTCATACATATAATATAAGGGTATTATTAAGACAAAGTAAAACCAAAAGAAAATCAAGGTAAAAAAATAAAACAAAATCATTTGGAATTAGATTCAATTCAAAATACATATTGAAGAAAGTAAAAAAAAAAATTATAAATGAAGTTAAATTACTTCCAACAACAACCATTATATTTCATATTGTAATTATAGTACTATTGATCTTCTAAATTCAAGAATAAGACAAAAAAGAATTTTATAATATAAGAATAAATAAATAATTAGCGTCTTAAAAAATGAAAGAATAAATAAATAATGAGTAGGAGAAAAAAAGTTATCGTAGGATAATTTAAGAATAATAAAAAATTTAGAATGAAAGTATTTTTATAAGTGAAAATTTTATCATATTTACAAAATTATAAAACAATATGCTATATTTGCTATATCATATTTCTAAAATGTTATCCTAATTTTCGAAAATGATAATTGCCTTTTATATGTAGCAAGTTTTACAGAAAGGATTAAAAAAAAAAAAATATACAATCTTTCTATTGAAGTCTCTATTTTTAATTTAATTTTTTTATTTTTATTTTCACAATTAAAATTTTATTTAAATAAGCATTCCCACTTTTGGTTTGTCATGCATTTCTCACTACTCTCTGCCATTTCCATTTCTCCCTTTTTCTCCTTCTTCTTCCACCTCTCTTTCTTTCTCTTCCTCTTTCTCTCCAATGGACACACGTTTCAAGCTCCGTCTCTCCCGTGTCTTCCAATCCTCTTTCGCCTCTTGCCGTTCCCGTAATCTCTCCGATATCCTCCATAAAGCCGTCTTCATTCCTTCCTCCGACAACGCCAGTTTCCGCAAGATCTCACCCTCCGAAACCTCTTCCGATTTCCTTCTCCCTCGCCGCAAAATCTCCCACCGCTTCCCTCTATCCCCTTTCCCCTCTGCAATTTCCGGTGGCCGTACTTGCCCTCCGGCTTCCCCGATCTCCCC
>JBBPDI010000009.1:17089649-17101527 GCA_037974545.1 Cucumis variabilis | reverse complement strand
TTAGTTGGGCGGGTTTACTGTGGGGTGGGGAAAATATTCCAAAGCATTCCTTTTGTGCTTGGTTGGCTATCAGGGACGGATTGGGTACTAGAGATAGGTTGAGTCAATGGGATAGGTTTATTCCCTTGTCTTGTATTCTTTGTGGAGGGAATGCTGAGTCTCGTGATCATTTGTTTTTTTTTTTCTTGTCCTTTTGGATGAGAAATTTGGTCTAGGATCCTTAGGACCATGTTCTCTTCCCATAGGATTGGGTATTGGGGGGTTGAGTTGTCTTGAATTTGCCATCAGGGCATTGGAAAGGGGATGATGAATAAGTTGTGGTGGGTTCTCTGGTGTGCTTCGATTTACTTCATTTGGCAAGAGCGTAATCATCGTCTTCATGGAGGTCAAGTTCGTGATCCTATGATTATTTTTCAGCTCATTCGTTCGTGCATTTGGGCTCATCTTGCTTTTTGGTCTGGAAATGTTCATGATCTTATTTAGTATCTTTCTTTCATTTTTTCTGCTTGTCCCCGAGCAGTGGGGTTATTATTTTATACTTTATGTTTGTTTTTTATTTGGCTTGTTTTTGGTCTTCTTCTTCGTTTTGGTTGGTCTGGCTGGTGTTGGTATTTGGTCTTTTATTTTATCTTGGCTGTGTGTGTACGTTTCACAATTTTCGAATTTTCTTTCTTATGTTTGTTTCTGAGCTTGTCCCCGGGCTGTGGGGGTTTTTTTTATCTTCTCTGTCTTTAGGTTTAGTTGTTTTGCTCCTGGTTCGGTGTTTTAGCGTTGTGGCCTATCTTTGGTTTATTCTTAGCTACTCTATATTAGCGTTTACTGCTATTGTGCCTTGACCTCAGGTTGTGAGGTCCATCTTGTTGTTGTATAATATTATCATTGCCTTTTCAAAAAAAAAAGGATTTTAGGAAGTTGTTTTGTTCTAAAATTCTCAGTATTTCGAGCAATAGAGTGTCTGTTTTGAGTGTTGTGAATTCCGATTAGTTCCAATGCAAAACTAATCGAAGAACGAGACTGTTTTATTACATGGACGACGGGGCAATCAAAACTATGTTACATAAAGGAACAGAGTCGCAAAACTTCTTAAAGAGTTTGAGATCCACGACTAAGCCCTCCTTCCAACTTGTTTTTGTTTTGCAGCATTTTGTCCTCTAGGTGTCTTGATCAATTGGCGGTGGTCAGTAGACAAGCCACCAATCATTCATTCTTCATGTACAAGAATTGATAGGATCGGTTCACCGTGAATTTCATGTGTCATATTATACAAGAGACGAAGGATTATTTGGAGATTTGAAGGTTAATGTTTTCTTGATTGAAGTGGACTATGGGGTCGACATTAAGCTTTCTTGAAACCAACAATTTGAAGACCATTTTTTATTGTATTTTCATTTGTTTTCACTTAACAAGTTAGGGTAACTACCATTAATAGCTTAGTATTAAAGATGGTTGGAAATTAGTTGTTGTACGATAAAAAAGATTAGTTAATGTTTTAAAGACTTTCGGTATTTTCATTAATTAGGATAGAACCTCTACAAGGCTATAGTCCTCCCCATGAGCTTCCTTCACAAGTAACTCCCTAATGGAAGACTTAGAAATATAAAGCTTTCCCTTCCTAAAAAGCATCCCATCAAACACAATATACTCTTGAACATTTTTCCCTTCTAAACATTGTGCATACACATCATTTCTCAACTTTGTACAGCTCAATCATGTGTTTAAAACCAAGAACTTTTGCACTAAGGGATGAGAATAAAGCATACCTCCTTGATAATGCATTGGCCACCACATTGTCCTTACCCTTTTTGTAATGGATGACATAACGAAATGTCTCAATGAATTCCACCCATTTCGCATGCCTCTTGTTAAGCTTAGTTTGGTCTTTGAGATGCTTCAAGCTTTCATGATCCATGTGGATAAAAAACTCTTTTGGCTATAAGTAATGTTGCCAAACTTTCAAAGCCCTCACAAGCGCATGTAGCTCCTTGTCATAAGTCAGGTAGTTGAGTTGAGCTCCATTTAGCTTTTCACTAAAGAACATGATTGGTTGCTTTTCTTGCATCAAAACAGCCCCTATACCTATCCCACTTGCATCACATTCTATCTCAAAAGACAAGGTGCATTGATCAATTTTTCTTTAAGCTCATTGAATGCATTTTATTGTTTTTCTTTCCATTCAAATTTCACATGCTTTTTCACAAGTTCCTAATGGTGAGGCTATACTACTAAACTCTTTAATAAATCTCCTATAGAAACTAGCCAAACCATGAAAGGATCTTACCTCAGATGCATTGGTAGGAGTTGGCCATTCTCGGATAGCCTTAACCTTTTCTTCATCAACTCTCACTCCATCCTTTCCAACAATGAATCCTAGAAAATTTACTTGTTCTAGACAAAAACTACACTTTTTGAAGTTGGCATAAAACTTCTCTTCTCTAAGTTTGAGTAAAATTGTCTTAACATGCAAAATAGGATCATTCAAGCCTTTTGAGTAAACAAGGATATCATCAAAGTATACAACCACAAATTTTTCTATGTATTCCCTCAAAACATGATTCATTAGCCTCATAAAAGTACTTGGTGGATTAGTAAGGCCAAATGGCATAACAAGCCACTCATAAAGCCCAAACTTTATTTTGAAAGTCGTTTTCCATTCATCTCCTACATGCAAACGAATTTGATAATAACCACTTTTAAGGTCTATTTTTGAAAACAGATTAGCACCATGCTTGTTGAACAACCCATCATATGTAACTTCTTTATCATATTGCCAAGGTCGGCCTAACAAAATATCTCCCGCATGCATAGGTACAACATCACAAACAACTTCATCCTTATATCTTCCCAAAGTAAAAGAAATAAGAACTTGAGAGTTTACCTTCAATTCTCCTTTGTTGGTCAACCATTGAAGTTTATATGGTTTTGGATGTGGACGAGTAGTAAGTTGAAGCCTTTTTACAAGAAAACTACTTACCACATTTGTGCAATTTCCACTATCAATCACCAAGCTGCATGGACTTCCTTCAATCAAACATCTTGTGTGAAACAAGTTTTTCCTTTGATCTTCAACATTCTCTTCCTTGATTTTCACATTAAGTACCCACCTTGTAATCAAAGATATGGATTTACCTTCTTCAATATACTCGTCATCATTGAGTGCTTCATATTATTTCTCAAGTTGTGCATCATTTTCCTCACATTCATCTTTCAAATCAATCACGCCATTTCTTACCACCATGACTCTTTTATTGACACAATCTATCATGTGTCCAAACCCTTTGCACTTCCAACATTGAATAAAGTTAGTCTTCTTCCTTACCTCCTTTGAAGCTTTAACTTTCTTAGTATTAGAGCTCTCGGCCTCCATTCTTTTGGCAGCCATAAATTTTCCCTTTGATTGCATTGATTCATTCTTATTCATAAAACAATCCTTGTTCCATATATTAGAACTTGAAAAGGTGTGAGTTTTAGATACATACCTTTTTTAATGCTCCTTTTCTTCCTTCAATTGAGCTTCAATTTTGATAGCATAATGATACATATCCTCCATATAAGATGGTGGATTTCTATCAACAAGATGAGCAATTTCTTGATTCAAACCTCCAAGGAACCTAGACATAGTGTCTTCCTCATCTTCTTGGATTCTTGCTCTTCCAATCAAAGTCTCCATCTCTCGATAATATTTAGCAACACTTTTTGTACCTTGTCACAAAGATTGCAATTTAGTTTTCAAATCTCTCACTACAAGAAATCAGACTTTTTGCGATGCTAGAAATTATGTCGCTTAAACGTGCGTCGGTGTAAACTTTCCGCTATGTTGTAGGAAAGGATGTTCCGCTATGTTGCCCCTCTCCACGCCACGTAAAGTTAAATATATATCTTATATATTAAACTTTCCGAGACGTAGAGAGGCGCGACGTCGCAGATTAGAGGGATTCCACGACGCTGGGAGACACCATGTTGTGGAAAGTTCGCACGGAAACCAAACATTTCCATTTTTCGTGATATGGCACCACTCACGTCGTGAAATCCCTCTAATCTGTGATGTCTCATCGCGGAAGCGAAAATGAATTTATTACAGTTGCAAAGGAAATCGCAACGTCACGTCGTGGAAGTGAAAATGAATTTATTACAATTGCAAAGGAAATCGCGATGTCACGTTGCGGATTAGCAAAATTCTGCGACGTGGGTGACTCCACGTTGCAGAAAGTGGAAACATTTGGTTTCCATGCGAACTTTCTACGGCGTGGTGTCTCCTGGTATCGCGGAATTCCTCTAATCTGCTACGTGATGTGGCAGAAAGTGGAACGGAAATAAATTCGTTGTGCCCACTTTTTGCGATGTGGCATCGCAGATAGGGTCATTTCGCGATATTTTCGAAGACGTCGCAGAAAGTCCTGCTTATTTCAACACAGATTTCGTTCAGAGAGACCACGCGTTAAACAAAAAAACCAAGAGAAAGGGAGAAATCGATCGAGGGAAAAGGAGAAATCGTCTGTCCATTGCCCGTCCGTTGCCGCCCATCGTCTTGAGGTCGTTTTTTTTCGATTTTTTTCACATTTGGGTGTTATGTATATATATATGTTTATGTGTATGAAATTATATGAATATATATATATATATATGTTTAGGGTTATGTATGCGTATATATATGTTTATGTGTATGTGTAAATATATGTTTTTGTGTATGTGTATATATATGTTTATGTGTATGAAATTTATATGTATATGTTAGGTTATGATTCTTAGTTGTTATGTGTATATTTAATATATATGTATATGCATGTAGACATTTTTTTATTGTAATTACGAAATTAATAAAAATTTGAATACATTATATTGACCAACAATAGTTTAGGGTTTAGTAAATATGAATTTCAATATTGAATTTGATATTCAATATGAATTTCTTATTGAAATTGCATTTGAATTTCAATTTCAAATGCAATTATTTCAATTTTTAAAATTGTTAATTAACTTAACTAAAATGTGCCTATTATAGAACTAATATAACATATTTATTTCAAAACATTTGATGTATGAATTCAAACTGGGACTTAAAACTTGATTGCACATCAAACGAGCAGCCATTTCTTAAAAAGCTAAAAAGATAGAATTACTTTAAATTGTCTTAAATATGTGCTATGCAATCTGCTCCTCATAATGACAATGTTTGACAAACTTTGACATCACGAAATCCCAAGAGATGCAAGTTGGACAACCACCTCTTCACAAATTCTGCACACTTTTTTCGTCCTTCGTGTTATCTTCCAAACTACACAACCTTTTTCGTACCATCTTGACTCCATTCTCTTCTTGACTAGCTGAACTAACATTATACAAAAATTTGGATTCAAAATTCTCGGCCTCTCATTGTGCATTTACCATCTTTTGAACATGCAATGTGAAAGCCTCTTGTATCTTTTTTGCCTTGCTCCTTGTGATTGGTCCTTCAGGTACATGTAATGGATTATTGATTGAATCCACATCAGAGATTGTAATTAATATAAAATTTCTTAAATTATAACAAATATTTTTGTTTAAAAGTAGGTTACTTTGATTTTAAAATGCATGATAAAATAAATCACTATTTCACATTATTTATTATTATTGTAGCAAGAAGAAGAGTATATCAATTAAAAAAAATAAAAAACATAAAAAAACATATTTGCAGTTACCAAATAATTAAGTTTGTTGCTTGTCTTTTTAAGCAAAAAGAAAAAGAAAAAAAGAAAAAAGAATCAAGTCAATAATGAAAATATCATAAAAACATTAACAATCTATGTAGACCTTTCATCTTCAAGCTCTCAATCTCTAACCCTCCATCTTCCATCTTCAAGCTCAATATACAATCGTTCTTTACAAACTCACACAACAAAGAATTTGTTCCCTTATCTTTGAGCTGACTGCAAACCCCAACATCCCCATTTTCAAACATAAATTTTATCATAAAGACACTAAAACTCCATCCGAAATCTTACATCTTCAAACCAAAATTATTAAAATTACATCTTCAAGCTACTAAATCTTGAAATCAAAAGAAGACAAGTTTTAGAAAATGTAGTGAAGACTCATTTTCTAGTGACAAAAGTGATATTGCAAAACTACTAAAACTTCAAAAGTTTTTGAAACCAATGTAATTATAATTAAAGGAAAGTCATAAACTCTAGAGTAGTTTCTTTTAGAAATAAACAATAAAGACATTTCATATTCTATGTTATTATTATATTTAACGATAATTAATAATTATAAATCATTTTTATTAGCAATATTTCATTTGGTTTAATAAATGACAAAATTATCCTCAAATTAATTTTAAAAATAGTTATAAAGGAAGGGTAAAATTGAAAGAAAAGGTTTTTCTATATAGAAGTTTTTATACATAGTATAGATTTGTAAATATTTTTAATAATTTTATTATTTAAAGTAATTTTTCTTTGTTTTTTTTTTCAAGAATTTATAACGTCAAAACTACCCTCAATAACAATATGGTTTATATTTGTGTAAAAGTTAATAGTTAAATTGATTAAGATTTTAAAAATGACCATTGAAGCACAACCTAACGTCATTCTTAAATGACGTTTAAGATTTAGAAAAGGTTATGTTTTCTTATTTTTAAATTTAAAAGCGATGGTGAAAATGAAGTGCAAGTGGAGAGTTTGTTACTTTTATATTAAACACATAACTTTAGAAAGTATCCTTTTCCTTTTGTCGACAAAATTATTTATTAAGATTAAGTTTGCAAAGAGTAAGGACACGTGTTTCAGTTTCGTTAACCAAAATAACAATATGTTAAATTTGAATGTTTGGTTTCAATGTATAGTATATAGTCAAAATGGGAAGTGTGGAATTTTCAACCATGCAATTTTATTGCGCAATTAACGGAATTGTTTTGTTTCTATCCCAAATCCCAAAGCATTTCACTCAAACCCATTGGAAAATATCAACTTCCTTTATACTTTATTACCAATCTTATGATTCAACTTCTAAATTTCAAACTCCTAAATTAGAGTACCAAACTTTTGGTTTGGCTTACATTGACATTTTTTTGGATTCATCCTAAAATGATGGTTGTAAACAATATAATTTAAGCTTATAAACTACACACATGTGTTAACATGTCGTAATTATTTACATTGTAATTTCTTTTGCAACATTTTATTATTTATTTTTCATGTGTTAACATTTCGTAATTACTTACATTGTAATTTCTTTTGCAACATTTTATTACTTATTTTTTAAGAAGTAACGGTTTAATTTTTTTTACTGAGAGCTTTAAAATTTGAATAAAAATAATTTGAAAAATATGTAGTTAGCAACACTTGAACTTGATATCAAGATGGTTATAAAACAATTGTATCAATGGACTAGTTTAATAGTATTGACAATATATATAGAAAGAACATGACTATATTGAATAATTCACATATGTTTTTAATGATATAATGTAAATATTGATTATATTAAAGAATTTTTTTAAAAATAGTAGATTTTACAAAATATTTACAACCTATAGCAAATTCTATCACTGATAGTCATTGATATGCTATAGTGATAGAAGACTATAAGTGATAGAATTTAAATTTTTGCTATAGCTTGTAAATATTTTAATTTATTTTGTTATTTTTCAAAATACTCCTTATATTAATTATTTCATATTGATATTGATGAAAATATTAATAGAACTAAGACATAGTTATAAGTTATTTATTGTTCTTTTTTACTTTACTTTGTTTAATTTTAATTTTACCTCTTGCTATTGCAATGGTGAAGGTCGCTGTTCGTGAGCACAGAAAACCCATCAGCCAAGTCTCTATGCTTGACATCAAAGATTTTTTTCTTCTTTTATTTTTTCATGATTTTATTTGTTTTAAGGGTTCACCAATCTTGAACGAATTTGAATTTTATTTTTTTGGATCGAATACATGTTCGCGTTTTATGGAATATGATACTATTTTTTATTTATAGTATGCAATTTCATCTTAAAATCAATTTACAATGAAAGAAGTAATTCATTTATCTTATAAGGAGTAATTCATTCATTTTTTCCGTGTGAGATTCTCAACATCTCAACACAAGAGAATTCACATTTGTAGGGTACCAATCTGAATACACTCTAATGTTCATGTTAGTATATGGAGTATTTAGTTCAGCTAAGCACTCAAAATATTATTTACTTTTCTTCATGTGGTGGAATCAAACTATTTATAGAGCACGTTGTTCAACTTTTACTTAAGGAAAGTGTGAATCGACGGTGGAAATATTGCGTAGATTTAGCCCTTAAGTTCTAAGGTTATTTTGGCCAGTGAGCTCAATTAAATTATCACTCTTTTGGTGAAATAGAAGTAAAACTTGGATAGGCTGACCTAAAATTCAAAGCCTTGGCTTTCTCTTTTGAGATGCTTGGACTCTCAAGGTATCCTTTAGAGCTTGATCCTTGCCTTGGACTAGCCTCAACAAACTAATCTTTTGGTGTCTGAAAACCTACAAAAAGCTTTTAAATTCTACATTCACCTATTAACTTTGATTGTTGTATTTTTCACTTCCTATATATCAATGCTTTCAAAAGTGAAGCCATGTTTTGAAAATAGAAAACAAAATGATAATTGGAAAAATGTGTAAATAATTTTAGATATTACTTTGGAAAACTAAACAAAATATATAAGGTGCTAAATATATATTGACCAATCGATATGTACTATATAAATAATATGTTTTCACACAGTTGTAAAGGTATGGAATTGCCACTAAAAAAAGAGGGATTTCATAGCTTGAGGTGAAGACACAATCAAAGTACAATTACATATAAGAGATGAAAAACAAGATACATAAAATAACAGAAAACTTACCCAACTCAAGAACAAAAAGTTTTAAGAGGAATTGCTATAAAGTATATAATTAATCCCAACTCACTTAGAACAATATAGCACAACATATAATATGATTGACTACATCGAACCAACAATGTCATAAGGTTGTCCCATGATTGTTTACGGATCAAGTGTTGGGCATACATTGAGTTTCAACGATGCAAAATGCTTTCACAGATGTTGTTTGTTGCATGGTATACATGGAGTCTTTCTTTGGCGAGGTTAGTTGTGTGGGCAGTACAGTTTATGTTGACACACATCCAATGCATGTGCAAAGGCTCCACAGACTTCTACCGATGAAAAAAAAAATTGTTTGAGCCTTTGATGGATCAATTTCACCCTAATTGTATCTAATTCTATTAGAAGTTAACGTGCATTGTTACCCTAATTAAATTAAATTAAGGTTAAGGAAAAGCTCATACCTTTGAAGCTTCCATACGATGTCATTCTCCATCTGAACACGATATGGACCACCACTAGTGTTGACTCACTATTCTTTGAACTTAGAACCAATTTGTATGATCCGAAGAGTGAAGAATTTGAGAGAGAGAGAGAAAGTTTAGAGGTTAGACTTAGGCTTGAGACTTGGGAGAGGAAACCATTTAAGTCAAAGTCAAACTTTGAATTTTCAAGTCAAAAGTTAACATTTTGACTTTTTACCATTTTCTCTGTCATGGCTAATTTTGCCCTCCTCAGCATGAATTTACATTCATTTTTCTAAAATTCAAATCACATTTGAATATAGTGTCGGTCAAAGTTTGACTTTTCAATATAATAAGTCAACCCTTTGACTTTTTATAAAATTTATCATTTTCATCATTTTCGAGTTTTTGAATATGAATCTTCATATATATTTTTTATATTTAAATCATATTGAAATATAAAACTCTATCTCTAAACTGATAACCGACTACTATATCACATATACTTATTAGTTTCTCTCTGCATATATAATTTGAATTATTCAAACTAATCCAACATAATGTTCTAAGATAATTCCATATGAGTTAGCAGGGAAACCTCATTGACATATTGTCATGGGCTCCAAGGATTTGATATTAATAGGCTTTAGCCCTTTTAGACCGAGTTAATAAACATTTGTTAATAAATGAGTCATTCCGCTAAAGTCTTGAAGTTGCACTCCCCTCACTATAGATATAATTGTGTTCATTTGGTTTTTCATAACCTCGATTGGATTAAAATACCATTTTACCCATATATTACATTTTGTTCCTTAAGTTCCACTGACCCGTTATTGAATAATTGGTTTAAGGTCCAACCTATATATAAATCGAATTCTCTCTCGAACCAATGAGAGGGTGGAGCCCCTTGTTCAAGATCTGAATTCAGTTCTTAAGGGAATAACTTATTTACTAACCATGTAATGGGTAAAAGTGAATTTCGTCTTGCACCCTATGTCCACAGCTATCCACTTGGTCTTACCCTTTGAAATGGAAGACGCCTATGGCTAGGGTTGTAGAGTTGCCCTCACCTAAGCTGATCTAAGTATAATCCCATGTAAACAAGAGTTCGTAGTTAATTTAGGATTAAGATTAAGTTACCTAGGTCTTCAATTATGATGTGAACGTGACTATTCATGGTTAAAGTACTACTCTTTACATAGGATGTCCCTACTTTCATGTCTCCACATGAAAGATTCAGTATCATATCGTTTGCACTAACTATAAAAGCAGACCACATCCATAGTGTCTTTACATTAAGAAGGTGTTCAACCTTATTCATATACTATATGTAAGACCCGTTTCTAATTTAAGTAAAAGAATTTAAAATTTGGTTAAGAGTTTTGATATTTTAAGTTTTAGAATAGAATAGGCGTTTTGAAATAAGACTTCGTGTTAAGAAGTAAAATTTGGTTAAGTATTAATAAGTTGGCGATTGAAATAAATCTGCAAAAAAGATTAAGAGATAAAACTTTTATGGTTAAGCATAAGTTTACTATTAAGAAGGTAATTAGCAAGAAAGTTTTGAGAAAAAAGAGCCATCGTGTTAAGACCTTTAAGAAGTATGTTGAGTGGTTGAAGTTATTCGCGAAATGAAGTTAGGCGAGAAAATGTCAAATATGATTTAACATGTAAGATTAAAGGGGCGTTTTGGGGCCCAATTTATGGAAACCCTAGTTTTAAGGTTTCCACAATACTCCTAAATCCCTTTCACACTTATTCCTTCTCTACCATAACCGTTTCCTTCACTCTACCGTAACCCACGTTTTCTTCTTCTCCGTGTTTTCTTCTTTTCCCACTCTTCTCTGCATTTTCTTTTTTTTTTCTTTCTTCTCCGTGTTTTCTTCTTTTCCTTTTCCCTCTTCGTTTTCTTCTTTTCCTTTTCCCTCTCCGTTTTCTTGTTTCCATTTCTCCTCTCCGTTTTCCTCTTCCCCTTTCTGTAAATTTCTGTTTAATCTACACTACAAGAAAAATAGTCTACGACGACAGTTATTTTCTGTCGCAAAAAAATCTGTGACAATTATTTATAGTTATAGTATCGACAATCGTGGAAAGTCCATCTATGACAGTTCCAAAAAACTGCCACAATATGTGTTTTCATGACAACAAATAAATTTCATTAATAATTATTTTATGACTACAAATAACTGTCACCATTTACTCATTTATCATAGTTTAAAAATGTCACGAATTCTTAATTTATGACATTTTTTTCTGTCAAGAATATGTCAATCGTGACAATATTTAAAATTTAATTGTCATTGATTCGATATTAACAGCAATTACGAAATTGTCACGAATTGATATATTACAACATTTGTTTTATGTTATAGATAGATCAATCGTAACAGTTTTTGTAAAATTTAATTGTCATTGATTCGATATTGATGATAGTTATGAAACTGTCACGAATTGATATATTATGACATTTTTTTTCTGTTATTGATATACCAATTGTGACATTTTTTTCCCTGTTGTGTATTCCTCAAATTCAATAACAATAACAATAATACATCACACCCATATGAAAACAATAAGTCAACACTTTAA
>JBBPDI010000009.1:17028060-17070650 GCA_037974545.1 Cucumis variabilis | reverse complement strand
TATATGTGTATTATTAATGGAAGTATACTTTTCTTAACTTGTTTTTAAGTGAGATAGAGAGAGATGAAGATTTTTATTTCTTGTTGGCCAAAAGAGAAAGTGAAGGATCAGAGGTCATTTATATGAAATAATTTGAAGAAATGGAGGGGGAAAATGATTGAAGAGTGAAGTCAAGTTGCAAAAATTGAATTAAATTAACTTATATTTCAAGATATAGTGGTTTATGTCTTTTTTGGGTCAGGAGAAATTGTGAAACAGGAATGTTTTTTAATCTTTTTTATTTGTAGTGCCACTCTCTTTACCCTCTCTAGTGTGTAGTATATATCTCATACATATGTGCCTCTAATGTATGTGATGCTTCCCAAAGATTTGTCGTATTCTATCTCACACGCATGCATGTCTTGCCTTTTTCACTCTTTCTTCCCATATTATTAGTTGTAGTTGTGGTGCAATGACAAAAGTTATTTAAAGACGTGGCTGCTATAGTGTTGGATTTACACAAAATAGACTTTGTATTCAATGATTATTAGTTGATCACCATCTCACATTAAAATGGTCTTCTTAAACTACTACTACTAGACTATGACAAATTCAAAGTAGTTTTATGGTGTTTTTTTTTTTTTTTAATTTCGTTCTTTCATACGTGGAATGATGTAAAATTCTGGCGATGATGAGGTGTGTGTGGGAATAAATAATCATGGTGAAATTCCGTACAAAGATTATATTAATATTGGGGGGAAAGAATTGAATGGGGATATATGTAGGTGTGAAGGTTACACCATAGTGGTTAAACATAGCGTCCTTTAACTTATGGCAAATGGTCCACTGTGAAAAATATAGAATACCAATAAAAATGGTTCACTACATTTAATAACTAACGAAATAAAAGAAAAAGAATATAATAATGAAAGAAAAAAAGGACCACTTGAAAATTAAATCCTTAGAGGGATATGGGAATGGTCCAAAATTGAAGAGAAGGGCATGTGCTCCATGAGTAAGCAGGCAGCCTGGTGTTCTCTTGCATGGGGCGCTATGACATGTAATATATCCTAACAATAATATTTCATGTTAATGTTTGTGCTAACTTACTCAAATTCAATATAAAAATTATTTATCTAATAGAATAACCAACGCTATAAATGTTATACTATAAACTTAGTTCAACGTTAATTTTAATTAACAATAATTTCCTTTTTAATTAAGTACAAAAGTTTAATCCTCATACACTGTATAATAGTTTGGACTTTTGATGACTAAAAAATGTTAATTTAGTGAGAGAATATTAACATCATACCAGTCCAAATTTGAGTTTTCTCTCTTTTTCAAGAAAAGAAAATAGTAATTTTTTTAATTTTTAAAATCTACCATAGTTTTTTCATGTCATGTCGTTAGAGCCATCATTAACTAATATGAAAGAAGAAAATTTTGGATTGTTTTATATTTTAGGTTTATAAATTTTTTTAGTGTCATCCATCGTCTAAGACAACAATTTACGATAAATTTTAGATGTGTCATTTAATAACTAAAAAATAATTTATGATTTTTTCTAAAGTCATAAAAATCTATTTATGTTTTTGTGTTGTTGATTTTATGATTCATCTTTAAATTAACGAGCATCGAGAGGAGTACCTTATTTGTTCTATTAAAATTGTGAGATCTTCTAATTTTTCTAATGTGAAAATTTCAGCGATGTGCATACAAAGATGAGTTCAATGTAAAAATGACCCATTTTTTTCTTTATTTCTTTTTGCAACATAATGAGTTTGGGAATGAAACTTACGACATGCCACATGGTCCATTCATTCTATCACATTCTACATATACCAAGTGTGTGAGAATTGAGCTTATTCAACCCCTCTTTATCCTTCAACAATAGACTTTCAATTCACTATGCTTCTTTGTGAAAGATCTAGTTTGGCCCATGCATGTCATAATAATTCCATATTATAATTTGATTAAGTAGTGCTATTGTTGAATTATTTTCAACATAAAATGTGTTTTCCATATGGAGGAGAAATTGATAATTTGGATTAGAATATATGATTATATTTTCATTCGTCGATCAAAATGTAGACAACTTTGATTGAGAATAATAAAAAAAAGAAAACAGTAAATGAATACATTTGAAAAAAGTTTAAAACACAAATTTCAAGATACTTTCAAAAGTTTGACACTATATTTTCACTTTCGTGAACTGTAAATAGTATACGATTTCTTCTTTCTTTCCAATAATTGATTTAGTTAATGATACACAATATGAATGTACACTTTCACTTAGAACTCTAACAGGACGATTATTGAATCACATTATCTTCAAATTACTGAGAACCCTCTTTTAATTATTATTAATGAGCACTAAGATCAAAAACAAAATAAACAACTAATCAACCTTCACTATCTAATTGACTAATTTAATGAAGCAATCTACTAGATGGTGAAATACTTTTTAATTGGAATCCCCAACCAATAATGCAACTCAACTTAATCTTTTGCCTTTAGGTGAATTCACTCTAACAATTATATACTAAAAGTGAAATTCTAAAGCAATCAATCAAATGAACGAACATGGTAAATTTTGTAAGACCATTCACATAAGCGAGATTGGAGAATAAAATCATGATAACATTCATACTTGAAGAATCCACAATGTTAAAGAAACAACAAGAAGATCAATACTCTAACCCCAAGTTTAACCAAGCAAAGTCATGACCAAAAGCAGAAATCTTCAATTATTCAACCAATGTAGTAAATGCATTTTGATACAGAGGAAGAGTTATGAGACATTGGGTCTAAATTTAGTAATGAAAATTCTCCCCAAATAAAATAAAGAATAATTTATTTATAGAAATTGTGAAGGCACTGCAGCGCCTCAATAAAGCGTCCCAACACTTGGCTAAGCTTATCAAAGTGTAGGGTTATTGTCACACCCCGTCTCAGGCACCTACTTACGCGTTTCGAGATGTGGCATGATGTCAGTCGAAGTCGTCGCCTTCGGAACAACCTCATTTGACACATGACATGAAAACATGAAACAATCAACAACAGAAGTCTTTTAACTTCAAATACTTAAAACCGTATTGTGACCCATTTGAAATCTTTTATAAAATGTATCATGGAAAGTGAACAAAACATGAAGATATAAGTATTTAAACAATCACAATACTATTTTGAAACAAAACAATCTCCTTGCATAATGAAAACTAAGTTGGTCTGACAGTAGTATGTTGAGCAGGGGAGATCCATAACTGTACCTGGAAAGAGGAAAAACATTTTTCAAGGATAAGTTGAAAGACTTAATGAGCAAAGATTTTATAAAATAGGTTTTCACAAATATTTTAGTATAAAATCGAAGCTTAAATACATTTATCAGTAACCAGTCATAACATGAAACTTGAACATTTGCATAGCTTTTTGAAGACCGTTCTCCATAGCCATGGGCAATATTTATCCCTTTGTTCGAAGATAGGATAGTCGATGGATAGCTAACTCTCCTCCTTTAAGGCATAATAATACACCATTCCTGATGGTTCGTAGTTAAAAATAGGTTCGTCAATCGTACCATCAGTATGAAGTTAATTACATGTATACATTAGGTCTTATGGAATATTTAGGCATGGATAAAAAATTTGAAAACATTAAAATATTTTCTTGTAAGTTTTTGAAATATTTCCTTGATCATAAAATCATTTAAACATGGTATCACTTGAAAACAGTTCATAAATATTTATCATAAATGATGACTTGAAATAATAGCTTGGAAATCATGTTTAATAAATAACCTTTGAAACATGATGTTACTCACAAACTATCGCCTGTAAGCTTAAAAACATGCTTAATAAATTATTTAAAACATTTTGTTACTCACAAGCTATTGCTTGTGAAACTTCAAAACATGTTTAATAAATCACTTTGAAATCAATGTGTTACTCACAGTCACTTGAATATAGCCTTGGTCTCGAGAATTCCTCATAATCTTTCTTGTTCTAAAAAATTCATATTTTATCCTTAATTAATTCCTTGAACATGAAAATATAAAAAATTTTCCTTACAATTTCCAAAAGTATCAAGACAGCCCAAAACAGTCCATTGAAGTCCATTGGCATGCTTTAGAGAACTGGCCGCACGTGCATGGTCTTGGGGCCTACCGTGTATTAAACTCATTGAGATGGAGTACGTGCCATGTGCTAACCTCGCAAGAGGTTTCCACATGCGTGCTTGTCGCCTACCCTATCCACCTTTCACATGCATGGCGCACGCGTTGCTTCCTACACACCATGCGTCAAGCTAACCTCTTAATGCAAGGTCATGCGTACAACTTGAGTGCATGCCTTGTCACTCGCATGTGCTATGATCTTGTCATGTGCATGCAACCTAACCCAAAATAATTTCTATGGCCAAAACGCCATGCCCATTTCGTGCATACATGTATGACTTATGACCACACCACGACACTATTTAACTTCCACAATCATGACCCATCTTTGAAGAATCATAACTTAAAATTCATAACTCTTTTAATGAAACTTCCTTCTACTAAGTTGGTTTAAGAGTTAAGTTTCTTACCTCAAACATTAGAAATAAATTCCAAAAGACGAGTCCTGTAGCTCACTTGGAATGTACCTTACTCAGATTCACCTAAGAAATGACCTTCTCGCCTTTCCTTGATCAAAACACATACTTCCTTCAATCCAAAATGCACAGCAGCCCTCTCTTACAAACTAGACTCAATTTTTGAACTTTAGTGACCAAATTAAGTGATTTTTCACTAGTGAGTTGTGAGAAATTCAATACTGAAGTTGGTCTATTTATAGAGTCCCTTGCATGAAAGTAACTTAACCCTTAACCCTTTATTAGACTCACCTCTTAAGCTCTTGTTAACCCCTCAACAACTCCTCCATGTCCTTCTTAGCCACAAAATACATGATGACATGAAAATGACACTTGGATTAACTTTAAATCGCTTGTCTTAAGCTTGCCACATACATGTCCAAAACGCATAATTAACTTCTAAGACCACCTCGCATAGCCTTGGTCGCCCAACACAAAACGCCTAACCTCTATGATGTTTCTTTCTCGCCAACCTTAAATGTCCAAAACTCCTTACTAACCTCTATGTCTTCTTGTATAGTACTTTTCTTGTCCAATAACACCCACTTAGAGGTTCTTCTCGCCTAGCCACAAGGCAACAAAATAACCTCCAAACGCATAATAAAATTCATTTCACCAAGCCATCCTTAAATGCCTAGACACATCTCTAAGAGGCCAAATAACCTCTTTAGAGGTTTTTCTTTTCCTTGGTTGCCCAAGCAACCTTCAAATGCCTAATGACTTAAGTTTTGACACTTAACCAAAATTTTTAACTTTTCTCTTTTCCTCAAACCTCAACTCAAATTCCATGTCTTTTATTCCTTTTTTCCAAAGTAACTCATTTTTCACTATCCTTGACCAACTTAATAATTTCCGAGAGTTTAAGAAATTTTGGGGTGTCACAGTTGCACGCAAGGAAGCAGTGTAGCGCCTACGAGCCTACAAGCATACATCAATTTCACAAATGTTTAGAGCCATACAGAGCCTTTGGGACTGCCATTGCATCACACCTGTGTACCCAAAATTAAGTTCTTTAAAAAAGTACTGAGTAAGCATAGAGTAGACATATCACATCACTTCTAGTAGCAAAATTTCAATTGAGATCCATTTTTCTTAGATCATTTTGAGTTCAATTTTGCTTTAATTAGCACTGATACACACTCCAAATTGGCTAATCAACCACTTGAATAACAAACACCTATAAAATCAATACATAATAATATTGAGTAGCATATTTCAAGTGCTATCATCACCCCCACCTTTATCCTTGTACGTCTTGAGCAAGTAAAAGCACATAATCACATAGAATTAGAGTTTTCTTGTTAAGTTACCAAATTCCTTCCTTATGTTGGTGTTATCTTGATGGCCAAAAGATGAAAATAACCTTTAGGTGAGTGTCACTAGGCTTTTTGGATGTTTTCTTGCTTATGCTTTGGGTGGCCAAAAGAAGGAAGTAAACCTCTAAAGAGGTTAGTAGGCATTTAGATTTGACAAAATGACTGAAAAAGATGATCGAGGAGATGAGTCAAGCACAGAGAGAGCCGTGAACACTTGGGTACGTACTTTTCAATATTTGATTTGTTTAATTTTATATATGTGATATTCTAACTCTATTTTATGTCATTTGTAGGTTTGGTGTCCGTGATTGGAGCATAGTAACTCTAGGTTTTTTTTAATGTTATTGTAATTGTATTATATTATATGTAATTTTTTGTATTTAACATTTCGTGCACATTGTTTATTATAAATTTAAAAGATTTTAATTTTCATAATTTATTGCATTTTTTTTGTTAGTCTTGCAAATTGAAACGAAAAACAATAAATACAAAAGGAAAAAAACTAATTTATAATTAAACTAAAAAAATAATATAAAAGCCGTCCTTGACGTATATAGCACATGGGGGTGAGGGATGTTTTCCAATGTGCACCAACGACGTCGGAAAAGGCTTTCATCAAGTTACATCAGAAAAACCCTTCCCCGACGTGTTTACAACACGTCGGCGTTAAGTTTTCTCTAACGTCACACATTGTGTCGTTGAAGGTTGGTTACACCAACGTCGACGTGCCTCGCGTCAGGAAAAGTGTCCCCAATGTGGTTTCTCTGACGTTCTTTCTAATGTCGCTTCAAACATTAGAAATACCTTGCCCAACGCATTTCGTACTTTTTCCAACATGTGACTTCGTCAGGTAAGGTCTCTTCATACTATTCAAGACTCATTAAATAGCTTAGGATGTTAATTTATTAGATTTGGGTTGTTTAGACAAAACTTATAGTATAATCAATATCATTTATTAAATTTACAATAATAACAATTTATTAAAAATGGTCAATAGATTATATTTTCAATCTACGAATTTTAGGACATAAATCCTAAGAAAGTACCACTTGGACTAAAACTCTAGTCTCTATAGGATGTACATAATAAAGTAATCCTCAAACATTTGAAATGGTAAAATGTACAAGTATATTACATAAAACATATATATACAAATACAATAAACTAGGGCATCTCATACCCATTACACATCTCCAACTTACTCTAAGTTACTTAATGTATACATCTCGCAAACCTAGACTTTCTAGATGACCCTTGAATACTTTATCCATGAGAGTTCTTGTAAATGGATCAATAATATACCCCATTGTTATCACAATAGTGATGGGTATATTCATGTTTGGAACAACTTTCAAATCACGCAGAAACTTCCTGAGCTAAACTACTTTTGCATAGTGACGTATTCGACCTCCATAGTAGAGTCTATAATTCATCCATGCTTGATGCTACGCCAAACCACAACTCCCTCGTTGGAAGTAAACACCGATCTCAACATGAATTTCCTAGAATCCTTATCAGTTTGGAAATCAGCGTTAGTGTATGCTGTAAGGATCAAATCCTTAGCTCTACACACAAGCATGTTGTCTCTCGTTTTCCTAAGATACTTGAGAATAATTTTAACGTCGTCCATTGCTTAACTTTAGGTTTGACTGATATAGACTTACTATTCCCATTGTATAACAAATGTCTGGCCTAGTGTAGAGCATAACATACATTAATAAGCTACCCACAGCTGAGGCATAGAGAATACGTCTCATTTCCTCAACTTCTTGAGGTATCTTAGGACATTGTTCCTTAGACAAGTAAACCTCGTGCCTGAAAGGTAATAAATCCTTCTTAGAGTTCTACATCGAATATCGAACCAACATTTTATCGATATAGGTTGTTGAGACAGTGCTAGCATTTTGTTCTTACAATCCCTTATGATTTAGATCCCAAGAACATTTGTACACTCTTTCAAATCTTTCATTTTGAATTGGGTTGTTAGCCAAGTTTTAATATCAATTAGGTATCCTACATCATTTACCTATGAGAAGGATATCATCCACATATAGTACTAAGGAAGCTACTTTACCTTTGTTGATTTTCTTATATACACAAGGTTCATCAACATTTTAGACAAAACCGTAAGATTTGATCGCAATATCAAATCTAATGTTCCAAGATCTAGATGATTGTTTCAACTCATAAATGGATCGATTCACTTTTTGCTCTTGACCTTGGGTTATTAACCCCTCGGGCTGAGACATAAAGATACTCTCTTTAAGATTGTCAATCCAAAAAGCAGTCTTGACATCCATTTTCCATATTTCATAATCATAAAAAAAGTAGCTATGGACAAGAGAATCCCTATAGACATTAACATAGCAACAGGAAAAAGGTTTCCTTATAGTCAACTCCTTCCCTTTGGGTAAACCCTTTTACTAGAAGTCTAGCTTTGAAGGTCTGTACTTTTTTGCTGAATCAGTTTTTCTCTTATAAATCCACTTGTACCCTATAGGTTTCATCTCTTCGGATGAAAGCTTCCACACTAAATTGAAGTACATAGACTCCATTTCAAGGTTCATGGCTTTGACCCATTGGTCCTTGTCTACATCATTCATTGCTTGTTTATAGGACAATGGATAAACAACTCCATCATCTGGTACAACAACCTTAGTTTCACTTAAATCCAAGTAATGGTTAGGTTGTGATACAATTCTTCCAGTACATCGAGGCATTCTCAACGATTGAGAAAGATGAGACTGACCTGATGTCTTGGTTTCATCAACTCTTGATGAGGGACCAACTCCATCAACAACCCTTGTTGATTCATCGGTAGGATCACTTAATACTAATTTGCTTTGTGGTTTATGATCTCTCATGTGGTTTTCTTCCAAGAAAGTAGCATTTATCGATACAAACACTCTGTTTTCTTTTGAACCAAAGAATAGACCACCTCTCATTTCTTTTAGGTAACCAACAAATTGGCATAACCTTGAACGAGTTTAACTTCTTGGGAGTTGTCACTAACACATGTTTTGGACAACCCCAAATTCTAAAGTGACTTAAACTAGGTTTACGTCCTTCCCATAACTTGAAAAGTTTTTTTTTGAAATACTCTTCGAGGGAACATTGTTCAAGATATGAACTGTAATCTCTATTGCATGCCTCCAAAATGAGCTAGGCAATTAAGCATAGTTCATCGTTGAACAAACCATGTCTAACAAGGTTCTATTTCCCCTTTCTGATATACCATTTTGTTTAGGTGTACTTGTATAAATATCCATTATTATAGTTCCTTTTATTAGAATAATGAGGTAAGAATGTGAGAAGACGATCAGAATGAATAGCTTGTGTTGTAAACGCATAAGTATTTGAAAATACACTTTACATAAGTATTATGCTTGTTTTACGAGATTTTAATGTATGAACACGATATAGTGAACAAAAAAATAAAAGAAACTAAAGAACCACAGGAAACATCTTGCATAAGAATTACATGATAAGGAACTCATCTGGCGATTAACATTTTCAGGTGAGAAACAACGTTATTAGACGAGGAAGGATTATTAGAAGAAAAAGAGTGGGAGTGGGAATTGACATGACGTGCAACAGATACTTTTCGACGGATCGCTGACAAGTTTAGAAGAATAGAAGTTGCCCTCCTAAATGTTGCCTATATAAAACCATCTCTTTCAACCTAGTAAGAGACGCCTAAATAAGTGTAAACTCTAATAGGCTAAAACCCTAGAGAGTGGTGGAACGAAATGACCTTTCCATCGTCTGTAAACATTTTCTTCTTCTTCTCCAATTAATTGGAAAAGCGAAAGTTTGACTCCTCAGTAAGGAAAAATCCACACCCAATTGTCCCCTAACTTTTAGTATTTTTCCACTCTTCTTTCTCTCTATCTTTATACGTCATTGTAATATATGTGATGTTCATATTGTACATTGGCCATAGGTCTATATTCTTTGTACGTATATTGCATGTTTACACCTTCTCAATCCATCGTTTCTTGACTTCTCACCTGTCAATGTGTTATCAGTAGTTAGAGTTGTGATAGGTTCTTGATAAGAAGTCTAGCTTATAAACCTTATCGCATTAGTTGAACTATATTCATCACGTGGCTAGTGGCAATCACCAACTACCCGAGAGGGTAAGTAGCATGGATAGAGTTTATGCGCATAAGGAGGACTTTGACAACAAAGTTCACCTTAGCGAGGTAACATTCAATATTTGTATCTCAAAAAGTGAAAAAGTGCAGACATTAGGTGCCAAGAGGTTGTCGTCTTTAAACGAGAAGTTCTATAACTATTATAAGTCAAGACATCTAGATATAGTTTGCTTAATCAAGCATAGTCAGTTGCATCCTGAAAGGAGACTAAGTTTGGTGTCTAAACACTTCAAAAGAAGGTCGCCTTGCATCAAGACTCTCACACTACTTAATCACCTAATAATGCGTAGACCTTCCTTCACCTTTTTCTCGTATACAAGTTAGTTCGTTCATTCTTTCACCTTGTCATAATTTATTCTCTGTGTATAAGTCTCTAGGTGTAAGCAAGTAATTTTAATTCTCTTGTATTCTTTCAATTTAGTTTTCATAATGCCTAAATGATAAGTGAACCTTAGAACTAACGTCTGTAAACAATTCCCTGTGTTTGACCCTAGATTATCCAGGTAAACCTACTGTTTAACTTGCACTTGGGTAAGCAGTATGAAAACTTAAACTCAATGAAGACTTATACATCACGAGATGAAAAGGCACATAGTGAGTATTGTACATGCTTTAATCTTGACCCATGACTCATTACCTAGAATTAACGCATGCTATACAGAGAGTCACGGTGACAGATTAAGCGTAATGATCTAACTCAATGATGTAGTGCGATTGCACTCTACACATACGAAGTTATTAAATCCAAACCAATAACCATGTACTGGGTGCCAAGAGTTGGGATTGGATTCCATGTTATATCATATAGTGCTGGAATCTCAAGTTCATGTACTCTCCACCTCAATCAGATCGAAGTAGTCTAATCTTTTTACTTAATAGATTTTTAATTTCAACCTTATACTTCTTGAACTTTTCAAGAGCTTCATACTTATGCCCCATTAAGTATAAATAACCATTCCTTGAATAATCATCTATAAAAGAGATGAAGTATTCAAAACCTCGTTTAACTTTTACATTCATCAGACTACAGAGGTCTGAATGTATAAGTCCTAGGGGCTCTTTGGCTCTATAACATTTTCTAGTAAAAGGTCTTTTGGTCATCTTTCCTTCAAGAGGATTTACATGGAGGCAATGAATCATCTTCTAAATCATTTAGAAGTCCATTCTTTACCTATCTCTTGATCCTTTCAAGATTAATGTAACCTAATCATAAATGCCAAAGATAGGTATTGTTATTGGGAGAAGTTCTTTGCCTTTTATTTTGAGTATTAGCAATTTTAAACATCTCATGATTTAAAATTACTTTCACTTCGTTAGATCTTAATACATACAAGTTGTCTTCAAGCTTAGCCAAACAAATATGTACACCATTCTTAGAAATGAACGTTTCATTTAAAGAAAAGATTACATTATATGATTGTTTAATAAGACAAGAAATAGATATAAGATTCCTTTTAATCTTAGAAACTATGTACAAGCTACTAAAAAGAAAGATAACTGTTGAAGATTAACTTAAGAAACCCTATCCACTTCTGGAGTTTGCGTTGTTTCGACTTCTATAATCAAGCCCTCTGAAGGGATGGTCGCTCCAAGATGACACGCAAGCAAATCATAGAAATCTCACAATGCAACCTAGTGGAGGAGACTGTAGGATATGTTAACACACGTCCTTCTCCCACTTACTATCAACATTTCCTCTATTCACCTTGTTATTGACCCATACAAACACTTTCGAAAGGGAGATCGCTCCTAGGACAACACAAAGTCGAATATGAATCTCACATGTGAACTCTTAGGGACGTGAGAGCTAAAATTTGATATATTCTATATACCATCTTTTTACCACTAAAATGTTTATTAATTTAAGATTTTTTGTACTTAGCTAAATTCTAGCTAAATAAATTTATCTAAGTCTCTTCTAATTATAACTCTTTATAATAAAACTTTACTCTAAAGTTTCTAGGTGTATTAAATCATTTAATTTACCTAGTGGCATCTTATGTTAATAGAAATAAGGTTAATTGAATGCCAGTTTTGAGTTAGTTTCCAAGTAGGATTTTTCGTAAACCGTCAACTTAAGTACCCCCATTTTTAAATAGAACTTTAATGGTGGAGTTCCCTTATAATCTTAAATCCTATTTACTCTTAAAGTTCATAGATGTATTAAAGCATTTAATTTACCTAGTGACATCTTATGCTAATAGGAATAAGATTAATTCAACGTTGGTTTCAGATCAGTTTCCAGGTAGTAGGTGTTCCATAAACCGTCAACTTAAGTACCCCCAGCCTTAGACAAAACTTTACCAATAGAGTTTCCTTATAACCTTAAATCCTATGTGTCGTACTTAGTTTCATTAAACTAAAATAAGACTTTGTTCTAATCTTATTAGAATTAATGTAATCTTAAGTAACTAAATTAAATTAATCCTAAGATCATATGTTTGCATGCAATTCTTTATTATAGGTTGATGGTTTCTAATTATCAAATTTTATAACTATTAAAAAATTAATTAATTAGTCCTATAATATGCATACTATGGTTTAATTAATTAAATTAAATTATAATTAATAAACCATACATCATGCAAAACATTAATATACCAATTATATTAAACTATGGATGTATTATGTTCAATGCAAATTGATTTTCATCTTAATTAATATAACACTTATATTAAAAAAATACATGAAAATCGATCAAGCATATACAAGACATTAATTTAAATACAATAAATTATATTTAACTAAGTAATGTCATTCATCATGGTTATCCAATTTCATATATTTAAAATATCAACATACTTTAAATAACTCATAAAATTCAGAATCATGCATTAATATCATACATTATAACATTTATAATATACAAAAATGCATGAACATGCTTAGAAAATCATGCAACTAAAATATAACACTTATATTTAAGAATGATGCATGATAATTATAATCCTAAGGTGGGATTTTTAAACTATACGACAAACATTATGCATATAATTAATTTAATTAAAAATCACATGTAAATAATAGATTAAATAACAAAATAGACTGAATTTGGCACCCTTAAAAAAATAATCAAATTAATATAATCATATTATATTAATAGAATTAATAAAACAAAAAAAATATAAAAAATGAAAAAAAAAACATAATCTTGAACTCAAAACCACAACCTCATACATAAAAGATAAATGAATAGCCAATACACTAGAAATCACAACATGGTACTTTGAATGTGCGCATAAACAAGATATTTGTTTATGATTTTCCTTTTTCTTCTTTAATCAAACGCCGCAAATTGTCACTTCACAATAACTCTTTTTATTGAACGACACGGTTTTACAAACTCGATTATAGAATTAAAATGCTGAAAACAACAAGCACTTACATCAATCAAATTAATGAAAAAATGTAATCTAAGATGCCAAAATCGAAAACATCTGTTTTGCAAACCCTATACATAATGCAAAAATTCCACCTAACCAATGCAAATTTTAAAATTTCCAATTAAAATTTGAGATGACTTTGATACCAATTGAAGGGATAAAACCCTTAGCATCGAAAGATTTTACTAAATTGGGATGGAAAAAGTTTTTTAGGGAAACTAAACTCTATTATAGACTCACAACTAAAACTACACTCTACTATAGATTCACAACTAAACTCTTCTAACTGTTGATATATTTATGTGTTCACAGATCTAGACCAATAACAAGTTAGTCCCTCACGAGTGTTCATAACACCAACTGGGTCAAATTACCATTTTACCCATGAGTTATCTCTAGTGCCTAAATACCAGTGCTCTATTAAACAATTTGTTTATGGTCCAACCAATAAACAAAAATTTCTCTCGTGCCATAGAGAAGGTAGGTGCTAAGGTGTGGAAATGATCGTTATTATAGCCTTATTAGAATAATGAGATTAAAATGCCTTAGGATGCTTAAAACACATAACTTATGTTGTAAATGCATAAATATTTAAAAAAATATGACTTACATAAATATCATTTCTGTTTTATGCGTGTAACATTTCTAAATGCAGGACAAGTGGAAAAAAACAAAAAGGAGCAACTCACACGCAACATCTCGCGTAGAAACAAAGCGAAGGATTGCACTTGGCGACTGATAACCCTAGATGGTGACCCTTAACATCATATGATGAAAACTCACTAAAAAGACAAGAACGGTAGTTGGACTGAGGTGACTTCTCAAGGGCAAATGACAACGCTGACGCACTCAGAGGAACAAAGTTTTCCTGCGTCGAAAAAGTAGCCTATAATAAACATTTCATCTCCACCAAGAAAGAGAGGAGAGTGAGAGACTTAAATGTCAGGAGAAGATTATACATAGAGATAAAGAGAGCTTGAACAAGCTACCTGGAGATTAAACAACCGTACTAAAAGAAAAGAATCTTTGTTGTTGATCTTTGAACTTGTAATAGCATTTTCCATTTTTCTGTCTTTTCCATTTTTTATTCCATTGTAGTGTATGTATTGTTTATATTGTACAGTGTCCGAAGGTCTATATTTTTTTGATACATAAACTGCATGTTTATCCCTTTTCAATCCACCATTTCTTATCTTTTCATCTATCTTTGTGTTATTAAAGGAGAAGGGTTGTGATAAGTTATGAATAAGGGGTTCAACTTATAATTCTTATTGTATTAGTTGAGCTATTTTCGTCACTTGGCCAGTGTCAATTGCCAACTACCTCAGAGGGCAAGTAGGAAGGATAAAGCTAATGTGGGCAAGAAGGAGTTTGGTGATCACAAACTTCACCTTAGCGAGGTAACTTCCAACATTTGTATCCCAAAAGGTGAACAAGTGGGGACAATAGATACCGAGAGGTTGTTGTCCTTAAATAAGAAGCCTACAAGTATTACGAGTTAAGTTTTCTAGATATAATTTGCCTAAGTAAATATAGTGAGTTGTATCCCAAAAGACGAACAAGTGTGGCGTTTAAACACTTCGAGAGAAGGTTACCTTAATCATGTGCCATTTATGCAAATATATCGTGTTAAGATTATCACAACGCCTAATCATATAATAGAACGTTGAATTTACTTCAACAGTATTCTACATACAAGTTAGTTTAATTTATTCACCCCAGCTTAATTTACTCTCAGTGTGTAAGTCTCGAGGTATAAATAGTTATCTTAATTAGTGTTACATTCTTTCAACTTAATTGCCATAAAGCCTAAACTATATGTAAAATCTAGAACTAACATCTACAATAATTCCTTGTATTCAATCCTAGATCACTCAAGTAAACCTACTGTTCGCTTGCACTTGGGCGATCTGTAGAAAAGCTTGTACTCAACGAGAACTTAAGTATTATACAACGAAGAGATGCATAGAGAGCATTTTGTAATGCTATAATCATGACCCAAGACTCATCATCTACAATGGAAACACGCGATAATAGAGAGTTACAATGAGCACGTTATGTGCAATGACCGACTCGATGCTGCATTATAGTTGAATTATGCATAACTGAACCCATTAAGTCCAAGCATGAGAGTATCTTAACTAACCAATCAGTAGGGTACTTTATTCAAGTTCTGAATACAACATTTAACGAAACACTCATCTACAATCTACGAGTTTTAGGACACAAATCCCAGTATTAAGAAAGTTTGGGGTTTTACACTAAACTTCTAATCAAGCTCATTTTTCCTTTGAAAAAAATGATATTGACCAATCATTGCATACCACAAGCTGTATCCAAACTTATTTATATACTATAGACCTTTTAGATTATCACTTGAACATGATTCATTTATATGTCTCTACATAATATTCAAATTACATTAAATAATCTTATATTGTAGTTTATTGGATTGAGTTATTCACAAGTCTACATTTTAAATAAATAACTTTATTCATACTAATAAATAAATTATGTACAAATAAAATAAAAGGCGAGTTTAGAGCATATGATGTCAGTTGGAAAAAATAAAAAATGGATGTTTAATGTTGGTTTTAAAAATATGGATGTTTAATATCGATTTTAAACCGACATCAAAGAGGAAGGACTAATGTCAGTTTAAAATTGAGATTAAAGCTATCCTTAATTTTTTGTTTGAAAATTAATTCTCTCCTCACTTTACTCACTCTTCCCTCTCATCTCATCTGATGCTAAAGTCCCCAAACCCTCTCTTCTCAATCAGTCATTCTTCTATTGTCAAACCACCACCGCTAAAACACATCACTCCATCTCACCGTCCTTTGTGCTCACCACCCCTGAAAATCTGTCGAACCAAGTTGCACCACTACTGTTATGCCATTCCGAATTGTCTTACCCAGATTATGCTCACTAGCAGTCATCATGTTGCTTTCGTGCCCAGTCATCGCGTTTCTTTGGTTCCTAATCGTTGTGTTTTGGTTAGTGCATGATCCATTGCGCTTATGGCTAGATTTATTACGTCCATGCTTGATTTGTTTCTGTTCGTGCCTGGATTCGTTGTACTCAGATCGTTGTGTTTCAGTAAGATTTGTTCATTAAAAAAATTTCTAAAACTTATGGGTAAACAAAAACAACAAAATCCCAAAACAAAAACAGTAAAAAATGTGTCCAAAAACAGACAAAAAGTAATAAATCTCTTAGTTAATCAAGAGTTTTAAGTTATATTTTGGTTAAACCAAGAGAGAAAAAAGCCAATGATTACAACTTACTTTTAAATTTTTGAAAAATTTTCTTCACCTTTTATTTGCATCCATCACCATGAATGTTTTAACTCTAAGATTTCTTGCATTTGAGCTTAAGAATGTGAACTCTAAACTCATCAAGTGCTTGTCTGTAAATTGTTGTTCTTTGTGTTTTATATATTTATTTTGGTAGTAATCTACTAATTTGCTGACGGCTTAGATATCGAAATTTTTTTAATTTGAAGCAACCATCTGATGCTAGTAGAGAAGTTTTGTTGTGATTTTATTGTTTGTTTATCGTCATGTCCCACCCTAAAGTCACTCCCTACGACTAAATGGAGACATGCTACCTAGATCCTCAATGCAACTATACCGCGTGATAAACGTTGAACACCTAGTAAGTAAAATAGCTTTTCTACCATTCCTTAAATGTAAATCTTTCTTAATACAAAAAGCAAAGTACTTAAACTTTTCGTTAGCTTAACCTTGTCACCTAGTTCACTTCTACATCTCAATCACTACGTGATAGACACGAGGTAACACAACAGAATGAGTACAAAATTTTCTTTATAACTTAACACTTTTCCTTACAACAACACTTAGGAAAAATCTTTAGACCTTTCTTTTCCTAACACAACTTTTCCAACTTGGCATCTGGATTCTTTGCTTCAATTGTATAGCATTGCACCTTAATCCTTCTCTGCCACCAAGGTGCAGCTCCTCGCAGTGAGGTCTTTTTACGAATCTGAGATCCCTTTCTTCAACCCCTTCTCCTCGAGTCATCAACATCAAACCCAAGAACATACCTTCAAAGTCTTGTTTCTTGTTTTTCGCCACTAACGCTGCTCCTTATAGAGGATACCTAGAGGTATAAAGATGGTACTTCCTTCTTTGTCTAGGTTGCCCAACTACCTCTCTTAGTGAGCCAAACTTAGGGTTACTCTTTCCCTAACACAACTCTTTTTCTCTCTAGCTTACCAAGTTAGGCCTCACCAAACTGGGTATTGCCCTTACCTATCTTCTGAGTCGAACCATCTACGCTTAAGGGCAATTTTCTTACCTATCTTTCCTCCTTAACAAGGCTACAATGTCTGACAACCTGAGAAGGAGAAAACTTAAAATATAAGTCAAACAGACTTTGTAAGCAACAATTTTAAGAAAAACCCTCTGCAAAATCACAAGGAATCCACGTATTAATAAACAATAAGCCACAATACATAGAGTTTGTCATAGTGATCAATTAACACACATTGCATAACCACCACCAATCAATAACCACACAGCAAGTTACCCATAAGTACGGTAATCACAATCGCAAGCTTATATTGAGATCTAGGAATCTTCCCTTGCTGACCTGGGATTCGCTTTCGCTAGGATCATGTGAGTTACCTGAGATATTCTGCAGCATCTCATCGCATTCACATTTTTAGACTTGAGAGTTACACTCCACTAACATCTCCTCTACATCTTTCTCTCAACGAGCTCTATGATGCCATACACTAGAATTATTTCACAACAAGTCCATTTTAGGACCTGAAAATCTCCCTTGACCAGCGTCACGCGATGGAACTTATCGTTTCTCGATATGCAACCATTACAAGTGATAAACAAAAATGTTAGTCTTTCCAGCTTATTTTTTCTTACATAATATAGAAGTAGTAACAATATCATATACTAAGCATTGACGAATGAATACTTTCAGATAATGATCGACATAATACCTTTTTCACGCATCAAGTTTACAAACACCACATTAACGATTTATGTAAGTCATCTATAAAACCCTTCCTCTGTTGATGAAAGATTCATGAATATTCTAGCTATAGGGAATACTCAGAAACAAGCATTCGTTACAAAGATACTCGTTTGGATTTAAGACGAATCACATGCAACATTTATTCATAACTTGTTAACTAACATAGAAAACACTTAACAGTAATAACAACTTAGAAAACACATCGGATCTTGTTTTGTCACTTACACATATACTTAAACCTCAACTCCTTCCTTCTTTGCTTTAGATTCCTTATGTCGCTTAGCGATTCTTTGATTTGGATTCCTCATGTCGCCTAGCGGTTTCCTTGATCAGTCGTTTAGCATTTTGAATCTTTTCTTTCCATTTTCATCTAAAAATCAAGCTTTTTCCGAGCAAAAGAAAAACTCTCCTTTTTTGTTTGACCTTTGGGCCTTTTATAGCAATCTCTCAGATTCAAGGGTCGCTTGAATACTTTAAACATGTCTCTCTATCGGTTCATCATGCTATGCAACTAACTAAAACTTGACATGTAGGCTAAAACAAGAGTGGCCATTGGAAGTTCCCTTGAGACGCCAACCTTATCTCCTTGGAAAGCCAAACTTTTTAAATGTTTGACTCTCTTTATCTTCTCTAGAAGCAACAGACATTTACTTCCCTCACAAAGTCATTTAGTCTTGTCAATATGACTCCTACTTCTTGTCCAACTCCCTTAAGCTTGGCGTTCAACACAGACTTCTTCCTTGCTACTTATTCTTATCGCATAGCTTACATTCAAGTGATATAACTTAGACAAGTATTTCTCTTTGCGTCACCTTACCCTTTTTTATTTTTTGTAAAGGTATTGTACTAAATGCAGGGGAGGGGATTTGAATCTAGGACCTCTTGTCTACAAGTATATACAAATGCTAGTTGAGCTAAACTCACGTTGGCCACTTGTTCGCTTTTTTTCATGTTTCCTCGCAAAATGTCCTATACACTTATCCGAAATTACCTTAGCAATCGAACGACCTTTCTTCGGGTCAAAGCCTCACACATACTCCTTTCACATAATATATTCTAATGTCAAAAATTTCTTTGTTCAGCACCCTTGTCGCAGGTCTTGATCGCGTTGGTGGTACGCGATAAGGACCTTACATTTATAGTATTGAAAATATTTGGAAGAAAAACATCCTTATTTCTAAAAAGGTTTTCATATAAGTGATACTTTAATACCATTTAACTAGATTTAGTTTTTAGTTTATGAAAATTAAGTGTATATATGCTTCCTTTCACCTTGTGATTTTATGCTTGTTTATAGTGTTGAAATCTTTGGTAGGAAAATGTCCTTAATTTCTCAAAAATTTTCCTTACAAGTGATACTTTGATACCATATACTTAGATTTGGTTCTTAGTTTTTGAAAATTAAGCCTATATATATAAGCTTCCCTTTTACCTTAAGTATTGTGCTTTGTTGTCTACTATTTTATCAATGTTCTTAAAATCCAATTCAAATTTTAAATTTAAAGAAAAAAAGGTAAATAAACTAGTTTTTGGAATGTGGGTGGATTTAATCTTTTTGTTTTTCATATGTGCTTCTTTGGTGGTCTTATTTTGTTCTAATTGTTTTGTTGTTTGGGTGTATATAAAACTTTTTATTGATTATATTTAGTCTTCAACTTTTTATGTATTGTTGTTGATTATAGTTTTCACAAGTTTAAGATTACTTAGTTATTCATGGTTGTTTTTTGAATTTTTTTGTAGATTAAGTTGCATCTTATATAATATGGATGAGTCATGGACGAAAAACAATAGAATGTTAACTCATTATACTTTCGGGATTGAGATGTTTATTAAAAATGGGTTGAAACATTCAAAGATGTCGGACGTCATGACTTGTCCTTATTTAGAGTGCGTAAATGCAAAGTCTTTAGATGTGAATACAATAAGAGATTACTTATTTTTTAACGACATCAATCAGAGTTATCAAGTATGAATTTTTCATGGTGAATCACTACCAATGAAGAGAAATAATGAAAGTGTCTTTAGTAGTGCAAGAGAAGAAATTGATGAGAACGATGATGATGACACAATTGAGATGTTTAAGGCTACACACAATTATTTAAATGAAAAGACAGAAAATTTTGAGGAACTACTGCACTACTACAAAACTGGCAATACTTGGCGCTTTTTACTTGTCAAGTATTTGTTTACTTGACGCTTTTTAATGCGTCAAGTAATCAAATGTCAAGAATAAGGGAAGTTTACTTGATAGTTTTTAAGCGTCAAGTACAATTATACTTGATAGGTAAAAAGCGTTAAGTATATGAGATTATGTGATGATTTTTACGCATCAAGTAATCCAGTGTCAAGAATAAGAAGGTTTTTTGTTTGACTGTTTTTACACGTCAAGTAAAATTATACTTGACAGTTTATAAATGTCAAGAATTTGTTTATTCTTGAAACGTTTTGCATTTCAAGGCTTTTTTTTCTTTTAAATAAAAAATTGTACAATTTAAAATGTTCATATAATTATATTGCTCCTATTTTGAAGTTCATTCACACATATATAAGTAAAGTCTTTGAGGTTACACAAAGTTGCTAAACTACACATATTAATTAAGGAATTGGATCAACTCAAACTTTCCATCAAAGAACTAATACTTTAACAAATTGCATATATCATGGAACCGTACATATATTTAGTCATTACATACTTAATTACAATAAGTCAAACTTCTACCATATGAAGATATTGTTCTACCTAGCTCTATGTTAAATATGAAAATTCTTAAAGTCTGTAAAATGTAAATATGAGGAAAAGCTAACATTTGGTCTATGCTCTAGATTCTTTCATAACATGTCCTTAACAAGTGTTTTTCGGCATGTAGAAAAGAGCAATAGTTTCAACATTAAACTGCATAAGAAATCAAGAATTAGGTTTCAATTTACAAAGTTAGTTCTTCAAGCATATTATTTATTCATTAAGAAAATACGTATGCGAGCTATAATGTACAACTATGGTCATAAATGCAAAATAATAAAAATAGGTGGAGGGCAGAAGCAGCAAAACATTCGAATAGACATTGCCATCTTTTTCCTAAGTTGACTAAGTAGTAAAACAATCCGATCAATTTACCTACAAACATAGAAAACAAAAATGAGTGATAGGGATAGAGATTTAGGAAGTATTTTTACCTGAAAAAAGCATCCACATTTAGCTAGATATTTCCTTATCAAAAACTTGGTTCTGCAACCACAACAAAACATGACAAGAATAAGCCATAATGGAAATATTGATGCAAATAAACATGTGAAAAATAATATCGTAGATAGATTATATGATGCTACATTATTTCTAAGTTTTAAATATTTAAAAATAAGGTAATGCTAAAACTTTATTATCTGTGGTAGTTAGATATAAACAAACAAAAGAGATGAGATTAAGTCAGAGAGAACAAAAATGAACTGAGACAAAAATATAAAAAGAAGAATTAGAAACCAACAACTAACAACCACAAAATACTTTACTGCTTAAGGAGGCAAAGGAAAAGAAAGAAAGAAAAAAATATAGAAGCACAAGACTTAGTATTCTACTTTTATCAATCTTACTTACCTGAATTGTTTCAGAACTTTAAGATATTTAATTGGTTTTGAAATAGTTCATTTTCACCAATTATCGTACTTTATTTTATTTTTTGAACATAGGACTATATTATGAATTTTAATTTAAAAGATTTTTTTATAGTTCATAAAGATGCATAATTAGAAAAAGTACATTCTTTAAACTTTAAAGACCTACTTAATATTAATTAGACATTCATTTTATATGTCAAGATTTTATTATAAACACTTCGCTAACTTTTTATTTAACCAAAACAAGGGAAAAAGTTGGCAAATCAGATTCTACCAAACTTGGCTTAAGAGTCCAACTTAGGTCCTTTGAGCCAAAAAGTAAACTAAAGGCCAAAACAAACTTTTTAGTTTCTATGGGCAAAGTTATGATCTCGACTTTCAGGATCATAAGCTTCTAAAATTAATTAATCCTCGAAACCTAAAATTTTCAAGAAGTACCGAACTAAGAAACATCAATTAAGATATTGTTTGGTACCTTTAAGCTCAATTGATGAGTACCCCAACCAGATCCCTCAAACAGTTGCACAAAATCATTAAACTTATCTTCCATCTCTAATAGGCTTCGTGCAAGTTGATCGATGATGTTTTATGTGGCGTCCAACTGCTTATTGAGTCAGTAAGTCTGCCAAATACTACATAAAACTGCCATGCTAGAAGCACCAACCTGTAAAGAATTTTTTTAGGAGGAACAACCTAAAAGGGATAGCAATAACCACAAAACTTGCTGATGTCTCATTTCAACTTTTTTTTAAAAAAAAAAATTCATAATCAGCACCAGCTAAAAATGAGTTAATTATCACTTGGAAGCATAATAGCAAGATAGTTAGAGCCTTGAAAACAAATTTTGATTCATAACATGGTAATCACAAATCACACTTACATAGTTCGTACTAATTTATAGAGGTAAGCTAATATTCACTCTTTACTTGATAGTCAATTCAATATTAACTTGTAAAATTAAATCCTAAAACTCAAAAACTTAAAAAATTAATACCTATTAAAAACAAAATAAAAATTTCTTGTGAAATACTAATAAATCATAGAAAATTCAACCAACAAAACACATAATATCAAGCCCCCAAAGTCAATTCTATTTCCTCAAGCCTCAGTTGGGCACAGTGAGGAAGCATATTCTTTTTCTTTTATTGTTGACAACACATGTGCTTCTCGATTGTTTGAGTCCTATATCAAAAATCAAAGCTAAAAGCTAGGAAAAAAGTGATAAGTCGTTAGAAAAGCCAGTGTGATTTTTTTATCAATGAAATATCTCTAATCTACAAAAATAAAAAGCCAGTGTGAATTCTCCCATAATGATACTTTCATAATAATGTCCAACTGATATGAGCAAATGAAAAAGAAATTGTTGAATTATTCTCAAGCCTCAAAGTCAATTATATTTTCTTGAGTTCTACAAACCAATGATTAAGAAATCAATTGCCACAAATCAACCATGTGAGGAAAGAAACCTAAGGGGTTGGAGAGAGGTTAGCATGGAGGGAGACACAATTATGCTAATAAAGAAAATGCAATAGGTCCAATAATTACCTTTTGTGTTACAATGGAAGCCTTCTATCGACTCCTTCATTATATGAACCACTTAAAATAACACTATCAAGAAAAACATGATCATCATTGCCATCTGACTTAGTATTTATATGCTACAAAATCAACAAGAAAAGTGTTAAGCAATAAAACCTGTGCCGCATAAAACAATGTTTATATAAACAAGATAGAAGTCTATTTAATACAATTGAATAATCTTTTGATAAGAGAGATTCGTAGAGTTCCAGAGTTCTAAGCAATCATTATGAAATATTGCGCAACAATTGTGTATCTAACTATAATGAGACATATCAAGTAGGAAAATGCAAAGACTTTCCATGAACATTTTAAACCACAAACTATTAAAATCACAACTATCCTCAACATCCTCATGTCGATTTCAAAATATTTTCTTGCTCCTCCCAAGCTAAATGGCTCCACATAATGCAAATATTTCTTCTTTTTTTTAAAAAAAAAATAGAAACAAGCCTCTTTGTTGAATTTTTTTTTCTCAATTAAATATTATTTTTCGTAACCTATTTATTAAATAACCAAATCCTTCTAATATATAGGAAGTTCTGTTTGTTGGTTAAGGTTATTTCCTTTAAAAAAAGAATCTATGATTTTGTTGAGAAAAGATTCTTGGAGAAGATATATATCTGTATCTTGATGTTGGTTGAGGTTAACGAAGAAAATTAATCGGTAAATCAAAAGGTATTGAAGCGTCCTAGCAAACGGTGAAAGCTTGGAAAAGATGATCATTTTATTGATGATGATTTAATTTTATTGAATATGTAGATTCTGTGGAAAGTAGCATTCTTTGAGAAGAGAAGGAATATTCATGAAGGGCATTGAGTTGAGGATCAACTCACAGATTCAGGGGGAGCCTGAAGTTGTCGTCAACGAGATTCTGGTTATATTCAGGGGGAGCCTAAAGTTGTCTACTCATAGATTCAGGGGGAGCCTGAAGTTGTCGTCAACAAGATTCTAGTTATATTCAGGGGGAGCCTGAAGTTATTTTAGTTATTGTTATAACTATTTTATGTAACTGAAGAAATATGCTACTTATGATGAATAATATTTTTTATCTGAGCAAAGAGGCTCTTCAAACGTAGGCATAGTTGCCGAACTGGGTTACCAAAGTGTTGTACATTTTGTTTCCAGATACCCGTAGTTAATCCTGTAGTTAAATGCATGTAGTATAGCTAAAGATTATTCAACAGTATCATTTTTTAATTAGTATTAGAGCGGGTTCGATACTCATGGAAACATCAAGAGAAGGTAGAGCTACTACACGACCACCCATACTGGAAGAAAACAATTATTCTTATTGGAAGATTTAAATGATATCATTTCTAAAATCCTTGGATTCAAAGGCCTGGAGAGCAATTAAACTGGGATAGACTGCGCCTATAATTACAATAGATGGAAAGTCTGTTCCTAAGCCTGTGGAAACCTGGACTGAAGCTGAAGAGAAAGAATCAATGAAAAATGCTCGAGCACTAAATGCCATTTATAATGGAGTAGACTTGAACATGTTCAAGTTGATTAATTCATGTGTTAACGTAAAGGATGCTTGAAAAAAACTAAAAGTTGCATTTGAAGGAATGACTAAAATTAAGACGTCTCGACTCTTGTTGCTAAGTACCAAGTTTGAATCCTTGAGGATGATGGAAGAAGAAACCATAACTGAGTACAACGTACGGGTTCTGTAAATTGCAAATGAGTCATTTAACCTTGTGGAAGAAATACCTGAAGCTACATTAGTTAGAAAAGTTCTGCGATTTCTTCCTAGGAAATTTGATATGAAAGTCATAGCAATTGAGCAAGCACATGATGTTTCTACACTCTCTCTCGATGAATTGTTTGGGTCATTGCTCACATACGAAATCAACTTAGCTGAACGAGTAGAAAGCAAAGGTAAGGGTCTTGCTTTTCCATCCATTCTGGAAGATGAATTCATTGAAACAGGAAAAGCTTCTAATGATCAAGTGAATGAGTCAATTGACCTGCTAACCAAGCAATTTTCAAATGTGATCAACAAAATGAATAGCTATAACAACTTTGGATCTAATAACCAATCTCAGAATAACTTTAGAAGGAGAGAATTTGACCGTTTAAACACCAGAGAATCAGATCGTTTATCTGGAAGAGAGAACAAATCATTCAAATGTAGGGAATTTGGAGGCCACGATCATTATCAGGTTGAATGTCCAACCTATATGAGAAGGCAAAAGAAAAGCTTTAGGGCTACATTGTCTGATGAGGAATATGAAGGAATTGCTGAAGAAGAAGAGTTTGTCAATGTGTTTATCAGTATCGCCTCTAATAGTGAAGAAGACTCAGGCTATCAAACAAATGCTGACTTAAATTATCAACACATAGAGAACATGTCCTACAAGAAGATGAAATCATTATGGGAAGAGGATACTACAGCCAAGGCCATTCATAAAGAAAAGATTCAAGAATTAATGGCAGGAAAATGAGAGACTTCTTTCTGTGATTTCATCTCTGAAGCTAAAACTAAACGAAGCTCAAATGAACCACGAACAACTAGAGAAGTCTGTGAAAATGTTAAATTCTTGTACTGGGTGTCTAGATCAAATATTGGCTATGGGAAGAGCTGACTGAGGTAAGCATGGTCTAGGCTATAATACTTCTGTGAATCTGAAGAGACAAGAAAACAAGACGGTGTTTGTACTAGCGTGTGGAGATGTGACTAGCAGTACATGGAAATATTCAAGAGGCAGTAGAATTCCTCCATCTTCTACAAGAACATGGGTTTGTCACTTTTGTGGCAAGAAGGGCCATATCAAACCTTTTTGTTACAAAATGTTGAACAAAGGCATATATGAATGGAGAATGACATCAAATGTTGAAAATAGAAAACGTGCTCAGAAGTCTATTTGTGGAACTCAGACGAGTCAAAATGTAAAAAGGGTGTGGAGAATCAAACAACATTCTGATAAGAGTCACATATCTTTCACATCAGTTTAAGTGTCTCGAGAGGACTGGTTTTTTGATAGTGGATGCTCCAGACATATGACTGGGAATCGCTCCTATTTCACGAACTCTGTTGAATATTTTTCAGGGCATGTAACATTTGGTGATGGTGCTAGGAGAAGAATTTTAGCCAAGGAAGATATTGCTGGACAACATCTTCCTAGATTGAGTGATGTACGATATGTCGAGGGCCACACAGAAAATCTTATCAGCATAAGCCAGTTGTGTGATCAAGGATTTTATGTGAATTTTAGCAAAGAAACCTACATTATGAAAGATGAACACAACAATGAAGTTATGCTAGGTATTAGACAGACTGATAACTGTTATCATTGGTGCTCAAATCAACCTAAAGTGTGCCCAACCCAAAGGCTTGATTGATCCAAAATTCCCTCATCATGTGTTCAGAGTGAACAAATCCTTGTATGGCTTAAAACAAGCTCATCGAGTCTGGTATAAATGAATTATTGAGATTTACTAAGTCATGGATATGCTCGAGGCGACTCTGATAGAATTTTTTTATTAATCGAAAGGGTCAGGACATCATTGTAGCTCAAATCTATGTGGATGATATTATCTTTGGAGGTTTTCTTGATGAAAATGTAAATAGCTTTGTGACTGTCATGAAATCTGAATTTGAGATGAGTATGTTGGTAGTTGGGTGGGAACTCTGTACATACACAAGATTCATATGCGAGGAAAAAGAATCAAAAGTGTGCCAGTTCGCAGGCCATATGTTTGGCTTACTAACAGAGGTAAAGTTCCTTTTTCTATTAGCTTTGATAGCTCTTCATCTGCCCATGATAAACTAGTGGTTATGGCTTCGAGTCTGTCTACTGAATCAAATTCACAGGATGAGCTACTTTTGATTGAGTTGTTGCATTTTAAGCTTTGGTCTACAATAGAAGTTTCTCTTACGGTGTGACACACTTCAGATTGGCATAGGGGCAGTCGTTGATGTTGGATTGTTTATCTTCTCTCAGCTCCTTCGTCATGTTGGCACATTTGGTTTCAAAATTCAAATTGCTTTGTCCCGTTTCTTCTTGAGTTTGATTCTACACTAGCACTCTGATATTCTTGGGAACTTTGATGCTCCTGGTCCACGATCTCGTACACTATCCTTGAGTTATAAGCTGGTTCAAGGCACTCATGTGGCTGACATTGAGTTCACGGTTGTTTCCTGTGCACAACTCATCCTTTTTTTTCTTCTGATTATCATGGTCTTTCTGTGAGCTTCGGGCTGCCTAGTCGTGATGTTGTTTAAGTATTGACTTCTCTTGTTGCTGAGTCTCGACTTGAGGATATTCCATCTCTCTGTTTAAGGATCGCAAATTGGCGATTGATGCTCCTACTTGTTATTTACAAATGGTGGCATCTTCTGGTTAAGCTGCCTCTTAGCTTGTATTATTTCTTTTATGATCAAGGGGGAGAAGTGTATTGGTTGAGGCTGATAGTTAGTCAGTGGGCTTTTGGGGCTGATTGTTGGTTCAGCATGGTATATTGGTTGTGTGGTTCCTGTTTGGTTCAGATGTTTACAATGGTTCATTGGTTTTGTGACATTCTGTGTATGGATGGTTGTGGTGCTTTTCTTTGTGTATAAATGATAATGTTTGATGTTTTTCGGCTTGGCCTTGTGTGTGACTTCTGGTCTATCTTTCCGCCTGGCTTCTGAACGAATGACTTTTGGTGTAACTTTGCGCTGGTTATCCTGGGGTGTGTTTACATTCTTCCATTGTTGAAGGGTTCGTGTATGTTTTCTTGATCAGAAAAGGAATGTCTCTGGTGATTGACAAAAAAGGGGGAGTTTATTGAGTTTGTGTTTTTGTCAATTAAATATTCTTTTTCATAATCTATTTATTAAATAACCAAATTCTTCTAATATATAGGAAGTTCTGTTTGTTGGTTAAGGTTATTTCCTTTAAAAAAGGAATCTATGATTTTGTTGAGAAAAGATTCTTGGAAAAGATATATATCCGTATCTGGACGTTGGTTGAGGTTGACAAAGAAAATTAATCGGTAAATCAAAAGGTATTGAAGCATCCTAACAAACGGTGAAAGCTTGGAAAAGATTTATCATTTTATTGATGATGATTTAATTTTGTTGAATATGGAGATTATGTAGAAAGTAGCATTCTTTGAGAAGAGAAGGAATATTTATGAAGGACATTGATATGAGGGATCAACTCACAGATTCAGGGGAAGTATGAAGTTGTCGTCAACGAGATTCTGGTTATATTTAGGGGGAGCCTGAAGTTGTCGTCAACAAAATTCTAGTTATATTCAGGGAAAGCCTGAAGTTATTTTAGTTATTATTATAACTATTTTATGTAACTGGAGAAATATGCTACTTATGATGAATAATATTTCTGATCTGAGCAAAGAGGCTCCCCAGACATAGGCATAGTTGCCGAACTGGGTTACCAAAGTGTTGTGCATTTTGTTTCTGTATGCCCGTAGTTAATCCTGTAGTTAAATGCATGTGGTATAGCTAAAAATTATTTAACAGTATCATTTTTCACTCTTTATTAATGATAATAAATGAAATAAAAGCTCAATGTACAAGAGTATTATACTAAGCGCTAAAGAAACTAAGAGAAAATATAGACTAAAACTAAAACAAAGACTACTAAAACTAAAACATAAATATAAAGGCAACCTGAAAATGAACCTACATAGAAAAATAACGATTTAAACAAAGGCACTCAGCATTGATGCTATGACCTCATATACAGTAATTCCAAATTGTCACCCCTCTCTAACTAGTCATCAATATGAAACTAATAATATCTCTCTCTTTCTACAAGCCATTTTTCTAATTTTTGCCTCAAGTTATATGTTTTCCACCATAAGTCTTGCATAATCACACTCAAAGCAAAAAACTATAAGAATGTTTAGAACCAAGCAACATTGCTCATTAGTTCATTTAAAAATTATACCAATGAAATTGAAGAAATACCTCTAGAAAACGAATGTGATAAACAGAGCACTCATCTGGATCTTTTGCTAAGGAAAGAAGCTTTTGATGTAACAAAACATCTTCCACCTCCTCCATGTTAACATCAAATATACTAACAAAATAATTATCAAGAACCAAGAAGTTAAGCAAAGATGAACACAATTTAGCAAAACCCATATGTATTCTACAACAAAGGGGGCTAGGATATGGTTTCCATGGTAAAGATTTATCTTCAATCACAAATGTTTTTCTTAGGTAATCAAGCTGAAAACAAAGATTAAAAATAGAATTAGTAATAGTATAAAGTACTCACTCAAGAGATCACTAAAACAATGTAGTGTTTACCTAGTGCAAGAACATATAGCATAATAAAACAAGATTTATACTATTAAGTCCACATGTAAAACTCACTATATATATACATAGTGAAAGAAATAGAATATGAAACTGCGATTATAGTAAGAAAAGTGAAAAGAATATACATGGGAACACAAAAACAATCAAACCCCAGAAGAGAAGAAGTACGAATTACACAACTAAATCTTAGAAGTAAATCAAACAATTGGAATCTTATTGTTATTAGAATAATGGGATAAACATATTCTAAGTAGCCATTTATTCATCAACAGCCACTTTGGTGAGAGGTCTTGGAAGGAAATTTTCTCCTCTTTTGGTTGGTAAATTGCCTTATCTAAGAACATTGTCAGCATCCTCTGATGGACTCTCAATAACTTGTCATTTCTTTACCAATAAAAAAAATTATAGATAATATGAATGCATTTGATTAGTGCTTGATGACTAGGAAGGAAAGAAAAAAAGACATCATTTGTTCAACATAGAGGAAGTTCCTTTGATTGCTATTTTGATATCATTATCTAATATCTATCTTTTTTGTCTAATTGGAAACCACTATCATAACGTCTTTGGCTTGTACTTCGGCCTCTTTTTGTAAATTCTACACATCAATGAAATTTGTTTCATTATATGTATGTGTGAGGAACAAACGCATATGAATATCCTTGATTTAAACTACGACAAAGTGAGCAGAAATACCATAATGATAGAGGCGATATAAATCTTTTCCTCAAACCTTACAACAATTTTTCGTATCTCACACAATACTCAATCCCTCCTGATCAGAAACAAGAAGTTGCCTCTTCATGACTTTGTTTTAAAAGAAAGGGGGGAAAGCTATAAAAGCTATAAAATCTCAAACACATATATCCAAAAAAATGCAGGAAAAACCATACATTTCATTCACAATTTGTTGTAAAAAGTTGAGGTGCAATTGGAAGCTCCAATAATTCCCGACCTCGATTCCACTTTAAGTAAATGTCTCCAACTATTTGCATTCATTCGCAAGAAGTGGGATAATGAGGCAAATGAAAGCCAAATATTGGCAGTGGAGATCAAACCAAAAACACACTGAAAAAAGTGCAATGAAAGGAGGAAAGAAAGAAAGAACAATCTGGGTAGTTTGAGTGAGAGAGAACTTTATAGATACCGATTACGAGAATAATGATTTTCGTACCAGATAGTTGGTTACTTGCAGAAGCATAAAAAACAAATCATCGATAATCTTGTCGTCACCACATAACACTACGCCATTGTGGAGGATGAGAATTTCATTCTCAAAACTCAGATCACTAAACTGCAAATCTAAGACAAGAGGAAGAAGAAGAAAAAGGGAAGAAGAGGCAAAGAGATAAAAGAAGAAGAAAAAATCAGTGAAGCGCCTTGTTCTTCCTTGGGGGAGAGAAAAGTGTTGGCATGAAGCTAGAGCTTTGGGAAATTTGGGATAGTTAGGAAATTTGGGAAAGTTAGAACATATAGAGCATTGTTAAGTTTAAGAAAATTTTGGGAAAATCACGTGGAAAATTTAGAGATATCGAGGGAGAAAGGAAAGAAAAATTTGGGAATGAATTTTTTTAGACAAAAGGAGAAAATATTATTTAAAAATAGATAATTCTTTACATTTCAAAAATGTTAAGTAAATAAAACTAACACTACAAGAAATCAAACTTATCGCGACACCAGAAAAGACGTCGCTAAAAGCAATATCGGCGTTAATCAGCTTTTCCCCACGTATGTGATAATACGTTGCAATATGACACTTTTTGCAACATATGGAATCATCATGTCGCAGAAAGTTTACTCTTTAATTTGTTATTTCACCTTTCCGCGATGTACATCTTGGAGACATCGCAGAAAGTCAAAACGTTTCGTTTCATAGGAAACTTTTCATGACGTCCATTTGACGTATGTCGCAGAAAGGTGAAATAATAAGTTAAATAATAACCTTTACACGACGTGATGCTCCCAAATGTCGTGGAAAGGTTAACATTTAATTTGTTATTTAGACTTTTCGCGACGTGCGATCGAGACACGTCGTAGAAAGTTAAAGTAATAAATTCAATGTTAACCTTTCGACGAGTCCGTCTGACGTATGTCGCGGAAAGGTTAAAAATAAATTCAATATTCAACTTTCCACGACATGATGTCCTCAAACGTCACGGAAAGGTTAACATTGAATTTATTATTTGGACTTTCCACAACGTGAGGCCGTGAGACGTTGCAGAAAGTCAAAAGTAATAAAGTTAAGATTAACCTTTCCGTGACATCATCGGTTTATCATGTCGCAGAAAGTTGAATATTGAATTTATTATTTTCAACTTTTCACGATGCATGACATAGCGACGTCGCGGAAAATTGAATTTCAAACGACATGTTTCAATTTTCTGCAACGTCACTTTGACATACGTCGCAAAAAGTTAAAAGTAATAAATTTAGTATTCAATTTTACGTCGCAAAAAGTTACGATAATTCACAATGTCAACAACTAAGGACATCGCGGAAAGTACGTTTCTACAACGTTTTCGGAGACGTTGCAAAAAGTATTGGCTATTTCTACACATAACCTATTCACAAACTCACGGAAGAAAAAGAAAAATTGAGAGAGAAAGGGAGAGAAGGAGATTTTGCCACCGCTGTAATGTCATCACCACCCACCATCGACGTCGTTGAGGTTGTTTCTTTTTTGTGTTTTTTTGCATTTAGGTGTATAGTGTATGTATATGTATGTGTATATAAGTTTAGAATATGTAATGTATATGTAGGTATAATTTAGTGTGTATATGTTTAGGGTGTATGTATATGTATATGTATATGTAGGTATATGTTTAATTATGGTGTATGTATATGTATATGTAGGTATATGTTTAATGTGTATGTGTTATGTGTATATGTTAAGGGTGTATGTATATGTATATGTAGGTATATGTTTAATGTGTATGTGTTATGTGTATATGGTTAGGGTGTATGTATATGTAATGTGTAATGTATATATATGCATATGTAAATATAATTGTATGTATATGTGTTATGTGTATATTTAATGTGTATAGTTTAGGGTATATATATATGTAATGTGTAATGTATATATGTGTATAGTTTAGTGCATATGTATATGTATGTATATTTTTTTATTGCAATTAGAAAATTATACAAAATTTAAATAATGTATGAATTTAGGAAAATGTATGAGGGAGGAGGAGCCGAATGCTCCAAGAACAATGCCTGAGGGAGGAAGAGCGAGATCGATAAATGGAGGAGTGAGGTCGATAAACGGCAAACCATGCACGATAAATGGAAGAGATGAAGAATATGCTTGAGAAGATGAGTCAGGCATAGAGAGGTCTGTGATCACTTGAGTACGTACTTTTCAATATTTAATTTGTTTAACATTCCATATGTGATATTCTAACTATACTTTCATATTATTTGTAGGCACTACAAGAGATTGGAGTTTTTCCGACGCGCTATCGCATTGGGAAAACTCACAAAAACTTTAAGAGTGGGTCTTTCGACGTATTATTAAACGTCAGGAATCACGTCGGGAAATCTTTGTTGGAAGAACCATCTCCGATGCACGTTTGATATGCGCTAGGAGTTTATATCTCTCAACATTGGTTTCGTGACATTTCAGATGCATCGAGAGGGCATATTTCCTGACGTTGCACTCGCATCGACAGAAGTTGCATTACTAAACAAATGCCCGAGACCGTGCACATTCGTCGGAATAGTCCTTCTCTACCGACGCATGTGCTGCGTCGGAAATCCCATTTAATTTTTTTAATATTATTATTATTATAATTAATTAATTATTTCTTTATTTCTTTTATATTTTATCCACTATTCGATTTTGATTTAATTTAAATTAAAACTGAACAACGAAAATAGTCAATAAAATATAAAAATTGAAATTGTATTAAAATTACATAAATATCAAAATAATAGTCTTAAATTTGAAGAAGGAAATTAATACAAGAAAGCAAGAAACTTGCAAGAGAGCAAAAAAGCCACAGACACCTCACGATCCTCCATGTGTCCGACTCAATTCTTCAATCTTCTTCATCATTTCTTCTATTTGACTAGACTACATCTCGAAGAACCTTCTCTGCTCTTCAATCATGTATCTAGTTTCTTGAACCTCAAGTCATTGTTGCTCAATGAGGATTGCATTAGCTTCTTCGACTGTTGTAGAATGTGAAGAACAGGTCGAAGAACTACTACTTGCATTTTGGCGGGACTTGGGCCTTCGACTCTGCAACAAATAAAATTTTATGTAAGTTATGAGAGAAGGGGTTCAGTACATAATTTAGATAAAATTAAGTTCAAATTAACATGCGCATCCGCAACCACAGGTGAAATCAATTCTCTACTCCGAGCGTGGGTTTCTCTGAATAATTCAAGTCGGTCGACTAGTAGACCTCGTTCCTCAGCAAGGTCATGCTATCGTTGTAGAAACGACTTCGACCCACTACTATGACTATAAGTCTGCTTCTGCCTAATAGTCTTGTTCGTCCGTGATTGCTTCTGCATGGAAAATATTTGTTAAGAGTACACATGCCCCTTAAGAAAATTAAGTAAAATAACACATATCATTGTAATTCGTAAATTTCACCTGAAATGCACGGCTCATGTAGTGATCGCAAAGAAAGTGTCAATCTTCAATACGTCCCACCAATATGTTAGGTGGGCTAGCATGTGCCTGTTCTGGGTCGCCGTACTATTTGAAATGTTTATGAAAGTCGCCCCTGAACTCTTTAAAAGATGTGAGCATCTGATGTTCAACAAATCTAGTAAGTTCTTGATTGTTGAAATCAAGCACGAAAAAGCGCTACAAATGAAAAAATACAATAATGAAATATGTGGATTCGTGGTTCAACATCATTCGTCATCACTAGATTCACTTTGATGGATAATTAATGATCCTCATCGTCTATGACTTCGTCAGCAATAGCGAACGAATCGGTCTTTCAACAACTGCAGGATCAACATTAGGTATACACAGAGTGTCATTCTCAACTATCTATCCGACGTGCTGTCTATCGTCAATGATTTCCACTATATTCAGTTATTCGTCGTCAACATCATCGACTTCTAGCACACCCCAAATCCGTTTATTATGTACCCTTGAACAATCTTCTATGTAAAATACTTTGTGTTCCAGTGTTGTAAGGATGACTGGTTCGTCGGTGAACCAAAAACGGAACGTGTTGATTGATTTATAACCTAACTCAGGATGTGTCCTATGACTTGTGCAGTTGTCTGTGTCATACCACCTATACTTAAATAGCCAAACACATCATCCCATGTGATAAGGAACATCTAACACTTTATTGATAAGACCGTAGAAATTATTATTCTCATCACCGACTACCATTACTCCACTGTTTTGAGTAGTGCGTCTGGAATCTCGCTCTACCGTGTGAAGTCTCACTCCACCGACAATGCATCCACTATAAGACCGAACATCAGGCACTGGTCCCATTGCAAGCAAAAATAAATCAGGGGAAATGCTCGTTGGTGTCTTCTTTTAAACTCCCAAACATTTTGAACTTGTAGACGTATCAGTAGACATTTCTCTTCCTGTGATAGAGGGCGAATGCTTGACGCCTCTAATGGTCTTACTTTCTGAATGAAAACTTCAAACTCACCCCTCACCTCATCATTTAGAATGCTATCATCATTCCGTTCATCTCTAGTGAACGCGTCTCAATTCCACTTAGGTATCGCGAACAAAAGGTTCCTAATTCATTCATCAGATATGCTTTTGAAATAGACCCCTCAGGACATGCTTTGTTGTGCACATACTGTTTTAATGTGCATAAACTTCTTTCAATAGGATACGTCCAACTGTAAGAATCTGGTCCAGCAATCTTTATTTCATATGGTAGATGAATGACAAGATGTACCATTACGCTGAAGAAGGCAGGTGGAAATATTCTTTCCAATTTACAAAGTATGACTATAATATTTCCCTGTAGTCTGTCCAACTCACTTACTTGTATCGTTCTGGCACACAAATCACGAAAGAAATTACACAATTCAATAACAGAGATGTGCACATTTTTTGATAAGAAAGCTCGAGCACCAATAGGTAGAAGTCGATGTAGCAAAATGTGACGGTTGTGCATTTTGAGACCTAACATTTTTCCTTCTTTTTCATGCACACATCGAGAAATATTAGAAACGAATCCATCGAGAAACTTTACTGATTTTAAGAACTTGCAAAACTCAACTCGCTCGCTACTAGTTAACGTGTAACTCACATGTGGCTTCACCAATCGCTTACCAACTTCTATGAGATGTAAATCCTTTCTAATTTTTAAATCTTGTAGGTCCAATAGTGCATTCGTGGTGTCTTTGGTTTTTCCTTCAATATTCAACAATGTACCAATCAAGTTGTCGCAAATATTCTTTTCAATATGCATTATGTCTAGTTTGTGACGTAGTAATAAATTCAACCAGTAAGGAAGTTCGAAGAAAATGCTTCGCTTAGTCCAATTAAGAGCTCTCTTTCTTTTATTCTCCTTTAATGCAGGATGTTTACTAAGAACTGAAAATTCCAATTGATCTACTTGTTCTATTACTTCGTGACCATTCATTACCACTGGAGCAACCCTACGTTCTATCTTGCCATCGTGCAGCCCACTTCTCCATCAAACATGGTTCTCAGGAAGATAACATCGATGTTCCATGAAAGATATTTTTCCTCTTATCCCGAAGGACGATCTATCTCTCATGCATATAGGACATGCCTGATACCCTTTTGTACTCCACCCCGATAAAGCACCATAAGCTTGAAAGTCATTTATCGTCCACAATAAGGCTGCGTACAACTGAAAGAAATTACTGGTAAGGGAATCATATGTACGCACCCCAAAAGTCCATAACTGTTTAAGCTCCTCAATCAAGGGTCTAAGGTAAACATTAATTTCCCTACCAGGAGATTTTGGCCCGGGAATGAGCAATGTCATGAAAAAAATTGACTCTTTCGAGCATTTCCAGGGTGGCAAATTATAAAAAAATTAACACCACAGGCCACATACTATACGAGGTACTCATGTGATCGAAAAGATTAAAACATCTGAAGCTAACCCCAGACGAATGTTCTGTGCATCTGCAGCGAAATCAGAATATTCAAAATCAAAATATTTCCATCCATCTGCATCAGCTGGATGTCTCAACACATCATCTATTTGAACACGTTTATCATGGTGCCATCTCATCTCTGAAGATCCTTCTTGCAAAACAAATAAGCATTGCAATCTTGGTACCAAAGGAAAGTGACGCAATACCTTATGCGGAATTTTTTTCCTTTGTTATGATCAGGACTAACCTTATACCAAGACTCACTGCAAGTTGGACAAAACTGCAAATCCTTAAACTCTTTCCAATACAGGACACAATCGTACTTACAAGCATGAATAGTTTCATATCCCAGACCCAAGTCACGCAATTTTTGTTTAGCTTCGTAGAATGAACTAGGAACGTTGGTACCACACATTGGAAACGCACTCTTTATTAAGTCTAACATTATATCAAATGACTTGTTACTCCAACCATTTAAAACCTTTATGTGCATCATCTTAAACAAAAACTTTAGGAAAGAGTGTTCGGGACAACCGGGGTATAACTCACTACGAGCTTCATTCAATAAGTTATGAAATATGTTTGATGTTTTTTCTTCTATATCTACACCAATCAGAGCTTCTATTTCTCGTTCATTTACAATCGAAGCTTGTAAATCGTTAAGCATGTCAAACATTTCATCTTCTTCATCAAAAAGGTTATTACTAGTTCCTTCATCAAAAGGGTTACTACTGGTTCCTTCATCTAACTTTTCAATACCTCTATGTAAGTTCACTACATCTCCATGATACAACCATTCTGTATAGGAGGGGGATATTCTGATGGTCAATAGATGTCTCTCCACACCCTCTAAGGAGTACCAATTTGAGTTCATACATATCTTACATGGACACCTTATTCGTCCATAAGTATTGACGTGGAACTTGGAAATCTCTAAAAATTGGGACACACCCTCTCTAAAATCAACCGATAACTTATTCCTAAGTTTCATCCAACTCTTATCCATCGTTATACACCTAAAAGGAGAAACTATTTAATCATTAGTCCTATATTACTGATCTCTATCAAGCCTAAACTTAATTAGTCCATGAATAGGTTATGATAAATCATCCCTCTCTTTTAGTTGAATCTAAGTTCAAACTACAAAAGGCTACCATAACTACAGGATAGCCAGAACAAACTAACCAAACACCATATCTACATTACATTAACAATTCATTCATACATTTGTAATGAATACAAGATATCCTAATTTGTAATTCATAAATTACGTAATTCATTACATTATCAAACATTATCAAACATAAATTACATAAATTACCCTAAATTACATAAATTACCTTAAATAACTCTAAATTACATAAATTACCCTAAATTACTTTAAATTACATAAATTATTCTAAATTAACCTAAATTACATACAAGCTTACAATTACATTATCGAACACATAAACCCTAAATTCTGATCCAAACCATAATTGAAAATCCAATTCCTAAACCCTAAAAACTAATTCTATTTGAGAATCTTAATTTGTAATTCGCAATTTCTAATTCAAGGCAACAGATTCAAAATCTTAATTTGTAATGTAAATAAAACAAAAACTACATCAAATTATATATATTGATATGAAATGACGACGACAATGGCAACGGGGAAAACAACGGTTACAAATCCTTCTTCTTTTCCGATCTCCCTCTCAGTCTCTCTCTCCCTCTCTCGGTTTTTTTCTTTTTTCTGTTTCCGTTCTGTAAAGTTTGAACTTAAAAAAGATGAACGAACTTTCAACGCACAACGAAAACATCAGGAATAGGGTGATATTCCCGACGTCATTAGTGATACATCAAGAATACCAAAACCTATTTCTGACGCACCTGACACCACATCGGAGGAAGGTTTATCATACAATTAACGATAAGATCTTCCTCCGACGCAACACTGTTGATGTTGGGAATAGGGTGGTATTTCCTGACGCACCTGGCACCACATCGACGGAAGGCCAAACGGTACAATTAATTGTCCACCCTCTTCCGATGCCACATCTTCCACGTCGAGAAAAAGAAACCATTTACCGATGCACATGTGGCTGCGTCGGAGAAAAGACCTTCCCTCGACATACATATAGATGCATCGAGAAAGGTCAATTTCTACTGACATACTTTTTTTGACGTGTAGGACTACGTCAGGAAAGTTTCAATTTCTTGTAGTGAAGTTTGGCGTTCGTATCTACAGTGCACTAAAGCATTAAATTTCAAGTTTTTTTAATGTAATGTTTTGGATTATGTAATTATTTTTTGTATTGAACATATTTCATGTATCATTCTATAATGAATAATATTTTCACTTTAATCATTTTACTACAAATTTTATTACATTGAGCTTTAGTAAAATAAATATTAAAAAATAATAGAAAACAATGAAAATATAATAAAAACATAAAAAAAATAAAATAAAATATAATAAAAAAACCTTTTCCTACATCACACCGCAATAGCCTTATGCGACGTACTGGATCGTGCACGGGGAAAATTTTTGTCGACATGGGAGCGAGATGCATCGTGGAAAGTATCCCCAACGGGCTTTCCACAACGTGGCTACCGACATCGTGTACGTCGTCGCGGTAGTCTTTGGCGACGTTTGTGAGGATTTTTGGCGACATGTTGTTGTGTTGGGGAAGACCCTAATTATTGTAGTGTAAGATTTGACACTTTCAATCTGTCAAGTATTGAATTTTTTTATAAAAAAAATTATGTATTTTTTCACTTTTTGTTATTCTTGACGTTTTTTTATTTTATTTTACTTGACAGTCTTTATTAAAACTATTAGGTATATTAAAACTGCAGGCGTCAAGTAATGTTGTTTTTGTAGTAGTGATGGGTGATGTATATTTTATTGCGGTACTATATATGGAAGTGTGAAAGTGTGTGCTGGTATTTTAGGTGTTGATCTTGTGCATTGCAAATGAAATAGAAATATTATTGGTTTGTCATGGAGTAAAAGACATTAAAGCTAGAGTTCAAACAATCTTTTTTTTATATATTTTTAACAATATACGATGACAAACATTTCATAACATAACCTAAGATAATTAATGTCTGTTGTTAACTATTTTGCGTCATACAAAATGGACAATAATGCATCCATTAATAAAAATAAATTTGTAAAAATAGACATAGAAAACAATGTACAATGTCGTCTTAAACTAACATTATTACGGGATCTATGATGTCAACTTTAAACAAACATTGTTGGCCTCTTTAATGTCGATTTTAAACGACATCAGAGCAACCGACGTTTAAAGGCTTTAATAACGCTACCATAGATGCAAGTTAAAACCGACATCGTACCTCTTTAATGTCAGTTTTAAACTGACATCAAAGTCCAACTGATATTAAAGGGCTTTAATAACACTATCATAGATGTCGATTGCCAACCAACATCATACCTCTTTAATGTTGGTTTTAAACTGACATTAAAGCCCAATTTTGTTGTAGTGGTCATAAGACAAGACCATGGAGATCTAGTTTACCAACAGACATTGATCACACTTAAAAAAATGAAATATTGTAGCGGGTGGCAATGAGTTCAGAGATTTGCATGATTATCACTTGCTAATTTTTTTCATTTTGTATATATGGTGAAAAGATAAGTCCAACTCAACTGATGCACCTGATGCACTTGATACACTTGATACATACTTGATACACCTTATACACACCTAAAGCATCTTATTCATATATATTTTTAACATAAATGTTGAAAATGACAAAATAGCTGTAAAGATTTTTAATTTAATGATAATTAATTAAGTAAATATGTCTAACAACATTTGGATAAATTAAGCAATGTGATATTTTTATTTTAATAAAGTTGTTCTTTACAATTTTGGGTTCAAAAAATGTGAAACACTTTTTTAGGAGGCGTTTGGAACAAGGAGTGAGTTGTTATCAATTATCGATGGGTTATAGTAGTTTGTCTTTTTCCAATTCTTTAACAAAAATTCATTTTTTTTTTGCCATAAATCAAAATATTTGATATTTCAAATATGTATTCAGTGTTTATCGATTGTGTATCAAATGTATATAAAATGTGTAAAGTGTCTATTTGAAAATGTATCGGTGGTGTATGAAGCTATATCAAGTGTATCAGACATATCATGTGGGTTGGACTCTTTTTGTTGTTTTTGCAAAAGTAAATAAATTTGGTGTCAACCTAATTTTTAGAACTTATTTTGAATATAGTCAAACACCAAAACTCTGACAGGTTGGCTTAAATTGATTAGTGATGGAATTATTACATGTGATTCACCTAATGTAGTGGATGAATTTCAAAGTAATGTTGTCAAACCAAAAAGACCCGAAGGTGTTTCTCCTACAAGATTAAAAAAAAAAAAAAGTGATTTTAAATTTAAATGAATCTCAAGCGGCCGTTGTTTCATACACAAATCTATAATTAACTCTCACATGATATGTTTTATAGAGACAAGTACATTAGTAACAAACATCACGTGATCGCTATAATATAAGACTAAAATCACTATATATATATATATTATTAAGATGACTTTAATCTTAATTAAGTCCTCAAAATAATTTCATGCAACTCGATCTAATTTAACACGTGTTAACTCATTGATCTGATGAATTTATAATTATATGTCCAAAATAATAATTTCATCAAATTCATTGTTACTTGTTCAAAAATAGAAAAGTTTTAACAAGAAAGGTTGGTATAATTATTAACCAATCAAGCTTTCATGATTGTGGAACATTGAATAGTAAATGAATGGATTTGAAAACTTTATTTGTCATCTATTATTATAAGAAAGAAATGCAACATAAAAGTAAAACAAACATTGAAGCAAAAAAAGCTAAGGTTTAAACCAATATCAATCCAAGAATAAGCAACAAAAGAGATAGCTTCATGATTATAGGTTAAAGTGATGTGCTCATGCTCTCACATCCTAAATAACTCTTGTTAGAATGTTTTGATCCTGTTGTTTTGCATTTCGAACAATTATGTAATAAAGTGTGCTAAGGTTATAGAGTTGATAGTGTATAGACTTCTCGAAACTTAAGTTACTTTGAATTTGTATTGGATACATTTATATTGTTTACGATTTTTGACCCATAGAATTTAATTTGGAGAAGTGCATTATATACTCTCAATACTTATAGAGACACGATGCTCTGTCATCTTAACTATTCTTTCACTGTTCTTCCTCTATTTGAGAACGTACTACCACTCTTAGCAAATCATGTAGATTTCTATGTCCATTATTTACTATTTACAATTTTCTATGATTTTTATATGTTGATTTTGTAACAAAATTTGTTTGTTGTGCTTAGTGAAGAATTATGTAGTTAACAAAAGCAGAGATGAAGGATCGAATCATGACAATCTTTTAAAAAACAAAAAACCAAAGAGGTAGTTGTTCTCGAGCAAAGCCAAGTAAAAAAAAGTTTGTTTCATATTTTCAAAAAAGTCATATTTTCAAAAAATTTAGGAAGATATAAAAGAGAAGAGAGGATGGGAGTCGGCAGGAAGTGGAAGTGGAAGGGG
>JBBPDI010000009.1:16992298-17006650 GCA_037974545.1 Cucumis variabilis | reverse complement strand
ATTGGATTTGGGTTATTAAGATAAAACTAATATTATAATTAATAACAATTATTACAATAATAACACTTTATTAATAAAAGTCAATGAATTATATTTACAATCTTCAAGTTTTAGGACATAAATCCCAACAACAACAATCTCATTCGAGGACCTGGAAATCTCCCCTTGCTTACTTGGGATTCATACCCAACCAGCATTACGTGATAGGTCTCATCTTCTTCTTGATATGCAACCATTACAAGTAGTAAACAGAAATGTTAGTCTTCCCAGCGTATTGTCCTTGCATATATTACAATAGTAACAATATCATATACTAAGCATTAATGAAGGAATATTCTCATATAATCATCGACAGAATACCTCTTTCACCCATCACATTTACAACACCACATTAACTATTTATGTAAGTCATCCATAGAACCTTCCCATTATTGATGAAAGATTCATGAATATTCTACTTATAAGGAATACTAAAAAACAAACATTTGTTACAAGGATACTCGTTGGGTTTAGAACGAATCACTCGCAACATTTATCTATAATTTGTAAACAAACACATAAAAGAATTAACAATAAATAAAAACTCAAGAATCATGTCAAATCTTGTTGTTACTCACACGTATACTTAGCCTCCACTCCTTCCTTCTCTACTTTTGAATTTCTCGTCTTGCCTAGCGGTTCCCTCAACCAACCGTTTAGCATTCTGAATTTCACCCTTCCATTTTCATATGAAAGTCTAGCTTTTTTTAGGAGAAGAAAAAACTCCCCTTTCTCGTTTGGCCTTTGGTCCTTTTATAGTGACTTTCCACATTCAAGGATTGCTTCAATACTTTACATGTGTCTCCTTGCTGATTTGTCACGCCATACAACCAACCCGAACACGACACATAGGCTTAAAGGCTAATGATAATTGGACATTCCCTTAAGACTCCAACCTTATCTCCTTGGAAAATCAAACTCTTTAAATGTTTGACTCTCTTTTATCTTCTCGGGAAGCAATATACATTTACTCTCCTCATAGAGTAAATGTCTTGTCAATAGGACACCTACTTCTAGCCAAACTCCTCAAGCACAAGTACTTTTTCTCGCATTCTTGCATTAAACACCTAACTCTCGACATTCAACATAGGCTTCTTTTCCTCGCTACTTATCCTTATCATGTTGCTTCCATTCGTGCGGTATAACTTAAGTATTACTCTTTGCGTCTCCTTTTTCCCTTTTTGCGTGTTTTCTCGTGGGATATCCTATACTCTTATCCGAAATGACCTCGACAAGCATCCTTTGCAACCAATCAACCTTTCTTCAGGTCAAGGACTCACACATACTCCTTTTGCGAAACATATTCTATAGTCAGAAATTTCTTCATTCATCACCCTTGTCGCAAGATCTTTATCGCATTGGTCGTATGCGATCAGGGCTTTACAAGTATCCTATACAAAGAGTTTATAAGAGATAAGATCACAAAATGGTTAATCTTTCATTTTAACACTCTTAATTGAAGGTAAATCAACATTTCATGGGAGGACCATACATAAATCAACCTCAATCCTAAGTGAGTTATCAACTTCTGTTTATGAGGACAATCCTTTGATTTGTATGGGTGAGAGTGAATAGTGTCGCCAACTCGATAAGCCTATCATTTTTGGGATTTATCCGAGTAAGGAGCTGAAAACATGGCTTCACAATATGAAATTTATTTCTTCTCATATTTAAGCATTATAAGAAATTGGAGTTCTTCCAACACAAAAAAAAAGATGTCGGCAAAAGCAACTTCAGAACAAAGGTCAATCCTTGACGCATAAAAATACACGTCAATCGAGATAAGTATACCCGACATCATAGTTCAAGACGTCGGGAGAAGATAAATATATATTTAATTCTTACCTTTTTACAGACGTTACTTTGCTCGGCATTGAGAAAAGTTAGTCATTTTCGACTTCATAAATAAAACGTCAAGAGAGGTAAAAAGTATTTTTGATGTTTTACTTATGACGTCAGGAATAGGAGGTGTCTTTCGACGTTTCCAATATGCATTGGGAATTCTCTTATAAAAACCCTTTTCAATTCTGTAATTTACAAAACTAAAAAGGAAAAGGCCAAGAGAGTTGAGAGAGAGGCCGAGAAGGAGAGAGATCCACGTTGTGGCTCGCTGTTATTCTTGTCTGACTGTTCGTTTAGTTATTGTTTTGTTTTAGTCAATTAGTTTTAGTATTTAGATTCCAAATTTGTTTTATGTTTTAGATTTCAAATTAGTTTTAGTATTTAGATTTTGAATTAGTTATGAGTTTTAGTATTGAATTTGAATTTGAAGTGTTGTTAGGATTTTGTATTAGTTATAGGTTTTAGGAATTTGAATTTGAAGTGTTGAAGTTGAGTTTGAATTTCAAATTTTCAATTTGAATTTAGGAATTATATTGAATTCGAGGAGGGTTATATTGAATGGGGGGACTTATATTGTGGATTGTAGACGACATTGCCCTATGTTGTATTAATATTTATGGTTCAACTTGCGACTAAGACTGCTAGTTAGTTGAACTAGTACTTGATACGTTATTGGTTTGGTTTAGTAATAAACTTCTCCAAGTTGTAAGCTTTTTAGTTCTTTTTCATTTATGCATTTCATTTATCTTTCGAGCTTCATATCTCCATCAATACTAACTCATTTTATGCACATGACCACTTGATTTGATGCTTTTTTTTCATGATCTTTGCATCTATTATCATAAAGTTAGCATTTTATTAGCGTATCTTGACATTAAATTCCCTTCAAAATTACATAAAACTATATTTAAACTTTGGAAGTCCATAACTTTAGGCATAGTTGTCCGAATTTGGATTTTTTGTTTTTTATTCCATGTAACTTTTCGAGATCTACGCCCTTGCCAAACTGCCTTGTCCCTCCTTTATCCCAAAAAATGTTCGTTTTGGCCCCAAATTGAGTTACACAATGTTTTTCATCAAAGTTTCAGTTTTTTTAATTTTGAAACTAACTCCTTAAAGTTCCTCTATAGTTCTATTTTTTGTATCTTTTTTCTTCTATATTTAGTAACGATACGAGTACATAATTAGGTGTAGTGGTATCCATATGTGGCTACATCCACGTTCTATTGCAACTAGGTCATAAATACTTGATTTGATTTCAAATTACTCATTGAAATTGATGAGATTGATTTTGCTACAAGATATTGGATACACTGAGATTGTTTGAATGTTTGAATGCATATAGGTTGATTAAGAAAAATGTTATACTTTAACCAACAATATTTTCATTTTAGGTTTAAAGAATTATAGATGTTGACGAGGGAGAAAGTCCATACGACATCAAGGAATTACAAGATTCCTATGAGGTAATACTTTTTCCCTCAAGTGATATGAACTTGATTTTAATAATGAAAGATCTTTTAGTTGTATTTGCTCTTTTATTTCCTTATTATCATTTAATTAATTTATTTATTTTTAAAATGCAATATTGAGGGCAGTTTAATAAATGTTTTGTACTATTTATATGCAAGTCAAAGGGTGGATGTATATATAATGGAAGGTATTTTTAAAAAAATATATAGAGGAACTCCCGATGCACAACATTCAGTGTCGAAAGTTCTTGGACATCTTCCAATGCTATATTGGCAATGTCTTCAACGTTTATACAACGTCGGGAGATGTCTAGGAACTTTCGACACTGAATGTTGTGCATCTAGAGTTCCTCTCCCGATACATTTCTCTCGACTTGTATCCTGACGCATAAATATACGTTGAGAAAGCCTTTTCCAACACTTTTCATATATCTCTTGATGATTTTGTACGTTGGGAGAGCCCCTTTTTCTTGTAGTGAGAGTATAGAGTAAGATAAATCATGCCAACTCCTGACAACCTTTAGGATGTGTTGGGAGTTGGTAAATTATCTCCCGATGATAGTAGTCAACCTCAATCCTAAGTGAGTTATGAACTTTTGTTTATGAAGGCAATGCACATCTTTTATACATTTTCTCGTCTCATCTCACCATGCACATCTTTTATACATGACTGTCTTTACTTCTTATGTGCACATAACAAACAACTTAAAGAAAATGGAAAGTAGACTAATGGTTTGAACACCATTCCACAATCACTTGAAATACATAAAACATACTTTAAGAAAACATAAGTTTTTCATGAAAAACTCTTTGAAAACATTTCTATTGAAATCATTATTTCAAATCAATAAGCATTTATAAAGGAAGTTTTTATCATATAAACACTTTGAAAGAAAAACACTCACAAACTTAATAACTTAAAAACCTGAAATGCTCATCTTCTTCTTCTTCTCGCATAGTCACTTGGAAGCACTTCAGCACTTAAATTTCCTCTTGAGATTTTGCATAGCAACAATACCCCAAAATCTAGCTAAAGATTTATATTTATACTAATCCTTAAACAAGCTTAGTCACCCTTAAACTCATGTTAGCTCGTCAGCTCTTACGTTTGGTGGTGCACGTGTAGGCTTAAGGTTTAACTTAATCATGCTTAGCTTAATTTCTACATGTGGCTCATTAAGACACTTAGGAAATTTATAGAAACTTTCCTTACTTTTTCTCGCCAAGTCTTTCATCTCGCATAGTGGTATTAATCACATACTAACACTTAACTTTTAAAAAAATCTTATTGCATAACCCTTCCCGCGAACTAACTCAAAAACCAACTTACTGCGTAGTCTTACTTCATCGCCAAACCTTAGCATTCCTTCTTCTTCTTTCATTTAAAACACCTATTTAACACTTAACAAGAAAATTAGCCTTCTAACTTAAATACCGATCTTACACTCTGCATGCCAGCCCTTTGCCACCTCCTGCTTGCCATAAAATAGGCTTTGCACATTGTGGGCATCTAGAATCCACTCCACCGACCTACCCTAAACACCTACAAGCTTTATCCACTCACTCAATCTTAACTTACACGCCAAGAGCCTTCAAACAATCATGCCAAGCTAACCTCTTTCACTTGGTCGCAAGGCCCTGTCTTGTGTACAATGGCTGCATAGCTCAACACCTAGGCCTTCCCTTCATTAACACTTAGCCCCACTAACCTCCAAATATCTTGCCCCTTCTCACCTAGGTTCATTTGGCTGCCTATAACAACTCCTTAAAGGTTTTCTCGCCTACATCTCTTCATGCTTGATGCCTAGACATGCCTTGAGAGGTTTTCTTACAACTTAGTCGCCTATTGATAAGAAACTTCAAATGCCTAGCAATCCTTGTATACTTAGAGGTTCTTCTTGGCATGACACCTCTTGGCTACACACACATCTCAACCTTGGCCCCCAACCTCTCTATCTTTAGAGGTTCTCATGCCTCCTTTTGACCGCCTAGGGTTACCCATCTCACATAGCTTACACTGAGCCATATTTTACACTTTGTTATATCACCTTGGCTATAATGACACTCAATTCATGTCACTTGGCTACCCACTTGTCACGCCTCTCTCCCAAAATACTCTATGCGATAAAATGGAGATGTGACCGTGTAAACATTCTACGTGAGATTCTCCACAAAGCAACGCACAGAACGCCTAGTAGGCAGAAATAAAGACAACCTTAAAAAAGATTTAACTGTGGAATGTGGACTTAGATGAAATGCGGAAACTTTATTGATATTTCAAATATCAAGGTACATTCTTTACAAAATCACTAAACATAACTTAAAACACTTGGACTCGGATTGGGTGGCAAGGTCAAATCAATTCTTGACTTCCTTACATGAGAATGACATCATCACTTCTCAGTGAAGTAAGCTTATATCGCAACAAGGATTTTTGCATAGTCTATTTTCATCGCACAGTAGTTCGTATCGTATAGGCTATCACAGTTGTATGGAGTCTTATCTCGTAAAGGTAAATCGCGATTAGAGCCTCACAACCCACCAATTTTCCATAAAATTTTCTTCAGGTGTGCAGAGTCAGAGCCCGCCTCGCCCGCTGGGCCGAGACAAAGCCCACTTTAGAGTCAAAGCCTTTAGATAACAAAAAAAGGTGTTCGCCCCCCATGTAGCGGTCACTAAACATAGACGAGAGTTTCACCTTTCTTCTTTCCTCGTGCTCTTACAAATCTTAAAGGTCTTTAAATCTATCATTTACACCACCACTCTCCAGCACACCTCCCTAAAAGAAGCAACCCCCAAATCGGCAACAATATGAGATGGATTTAAACATCTCCACAGTTTTCTCACTGATTTGCATTTGAACAAGGTACGTTCTCGTATCTCTTCCTCTCAGCCATAACACACACACCACTTATTCCAAATAATCTTTTTCTTAAATAAATATGCATTAGAGGGAATAATGTTGTGAACCATTATTCTCAACATTAAAATCTTGATCTTTTTAGGAGTCTGAGCACCCCATAGCAGGTATTTATATACCATAACACCATCCCATCCACCATACTTGTACTAGGCTGGTGATTCTCAAAAGCCAAGTTATATGCATGGCATAGATAGAAATTACTTGCTGCTACAACTTCAATCAAAACTTCCTTACCTCCCGCAGAGAACATACATCATTTTCATCTCGCAGCAGCCTTAATCACCCTCTCCCTAATGAACGGTAACTTGCGTCGCTTATTTCTTGAAAAATGAGAGGGAAGACCAAGATAGTTGCTTAGGTTGGATACCTCTCTCATGCCAAGACAATTACTGAACATTCTCACATGCATCCCCCTCCACATTTGGGCCAATTAAACATAGTAGAAGATTTATATAATAGTTTATACATTCAGGCCAAGACACTACTCACCAACTCATAAGGGTTTTTTAAAGGGCTCATAAGAAGAATGACAAATTAAGAGATTTACTTTGGAAAAATAGCAAAACTATTTTTAAATTATTAAAATAAAAAAATTGAAAATTCTGAAAAATAAATAAATGAAACAATGTCTCAAATGCCCTTACCCAATTGAAAAACTTAGTCCTAAATATAATTGTTCACCTAAAACTCAAATACCCTATAATTAAATAACACATCCTACGTACAATTAAACCCTATGAAAATATAATTTCCCTACAAAATATAAAAATTACAAATATTACCATTAATGGGAAGCTCCACCTAATGTCTGCAAACTTTCAAATCTTTGCAAAACCTTTAATTTTTTCTTAGACTTCGATCAACTTATCTTCCTTCTTTCCATTTGAAATCCTAAAGAAAATTTGAATCCATTTGAAACGCATCTCTTCATCTTCTTTGGAGATTTATTCAGCATCAAATTTAGGCATTTCACGTCTGTTCCCCATCTCCTCATCTTCTTCGACTATTTCTTCACCTACCATTTACTTTTGCATGATTTTCGAAAGAATTTCGTACAGCTTCACAACCATTTACAACTAAATCACTGTCGAAAAATTTTGACAAAATCAAGATAAGCCAATACACGTCCTTATCTTCAACAATCCAAACAAGGTTTGGAGTTAAAATAATTTTTACATAAAAATTATAAAATATAGATAAAGGATATTAACCAAATAATCATAAAATTTTGAAATTATGTTTGCCATTATTTTAAGATTATCAATCAAATAGCACCATTTTATGGATGATCAAATTTTTTTAAAATAATGGAGAATTTTTAAAAATAGCAAATTTTACAAAATATTTACAACCTATAACAAATTCTGTCATTGATATGCTATAGTGATAGAAGACTATATCATTGATAAAATCCAAAATTTTGCTATAACTTGTAAATATTTTAAGTTATTTTATTATTTTTAAAAATGCCCTTAAAATAATCATATAGATATTAAATGCATAATTATAGGATATGATACCATTTTAATTTTAATTTATTATTATGTTAAATGCACGATTTTGTGGAAGGATACAATTCTAAATTTAATTTTTTAAACTTTAATTCGAAATTCAGATTTTGTTATAAATAATATTAATAATTCTAAATTCAAATTTTTCTTAAAATATATGGTGTGGACGTTAAATGCATTATTATAGGGGATGATACAATATTAATTTTAAGTTGGTATTATATTAAATGCACGATTTTATGGAATGATATAATTCTCAAATTTTTTAGATATTTAAACTCAACTTTTAAATTTAGCTCATAAAATAAATATTTATGATTTTAAATAATCTAAAAATATTGAATTTATGTTAACCATTATTGTAGGGGATGATAATCTAAAAGAAATCGAAATTGTTATAAAATCTAAATTCAAATCATTATTAGAAATAGAAAAAGCATGTTTTATGTATGATATGATAAAAAGTTAATAAATATAATGCAAAACTTATAAAATGGACAATGATGAAATTATATTATACATTATTTTAGGGATAGCAAAAAAATTTGAATTCAAATAGCTATTACTAAATATATATTATGAATTATACAAATAAATTGTTAATTAATTAACTTGAAACCTACAAATCCAAAAATCTGGTATAAATTGCCGGCATAAATTTGGGGATGTTAGTTCAATCATATCCATTTAGAAAATAAATATTTATTTAATATTTTTCTAAAATTGAATATTTTGCAAATATAGTGTATGTAGGATTCTGTGGTATAATCCATCATTTTTGTCTATATAAATACACTGTATCTGCCAGATAATAATTTTCCTTAGATAAGATTGGTTTTGAAAAAATTCAAAAAAAACATCTAGTGATTTTGCCATAAATCAAAATATTTTTTGGATTTGTTATTTTTCAGTTTTAATAATTATTTTGGAATATAGATAAAGGATATCAACCAAATAAATAGAATATCATGAAATTATGTTTAGCAGGATTTTAGGGATATCAACTAAATAGCACAATTTCCGATAAACTTTTTAATAAAATAATGAGATACATGTTAATTGCACAATTTTAGGGGATTATGGAATTTTAAATTCAAATTGTTATTACCTTAAATGCACGATTTTAGGGAATGATAAATTTTTAAATTCAAATTGAAAAAATAGAAGGTGAAGAAATAATTATTTGATACATTTGGCACATTAAAAATTTGTTTTTTTAATTATTATATTATCTGATAATTTTTTTAAAATAATTTGAAATATAAATAATACAAAAATTGTTAATTTATGTATGTTTGTCATTATTTTAGGCATATGATATAATATAAATTCAAAATATTATTAAATATAATGAATCTTATTAATTAAAATTTTCATAACCATTTTTAAGAGAAATTCTTATTCAAACATAAGTCTTATTAATTAAATGAATAAATGTTAATTCATTTGATTTAAATACTAAAATTCTGAAAATCTGTTTGTGGATTATATGCATATATTTAGGGGATATTGGAAAAATATTATTATTCTCGAAAATATCATAAATTAGTTAAATTTTTCAACACTAATTATAGTTTGCAAATACATTATTTGTGACTGGATGATATCCCCGCCTCACTTTTGCATAATCCAAATACACTTAACTATAAAAAAAATGTATTTTCTTACATAAATGGATAAAAACGGTAAAAAAAAAATGAAAAAAAAAATTGATAACCATCAATTTTGCTAAAAATCTTATTAATGTTCAGATTTGCTATTTTTCCTTTCATTTTACTAAAATTGGTCATATTCACCGTTATCTCTATTTTAAACAATCACCAATAACTTCTTTTTATTGAAAGTACAATTACTAAAATAATACAAAATTTATAATATTAAGACCAAAATATGTTTTAGTCAGTTTCAAAATTGCAATTTAAACTTTAACCTATAATGGTACTTGCACGTTAAAAAAATTTCATTTCAAGCACTTCATCGAATGTTTTTTTTTTTTTAAAAAATAATTTTGTAACAACTTTATTCTTCATACTTCGTTGATGCAAATTTTAATGATTAACATGTATATACAAAAACTTCATTGAACTTTAATAATATTTTGATGAGAAATGCAAGAATCTAAAATTTAGAGCTAAATTGTTCCAATATTATGGGTATATGCCATTAAAACACCAATTCTATTTATAATATGGCAAACTATATCTTTAGATATTGAAACAAGATTGATGTAGTTTCACTTTCATCTTTTTTACTATTAAGCATTACCTTTTGTTTCTTCCTTAATAATAATATAGGATAAATATATGAAGTACTCTTTAATAATCTAGTATGTAATTTTGAATATTTTGGTTCTTAAATGTTTCACAATTCTTAATTTTACCTATTTAAAAGTTACTTATTTATAAAGATATTTAGAGATGTTACTTATAATATGTTAAAGTTAAGTGAGCTTAATAATAATTGGCATGTGCTCATTTTATAGTGTTAGGAGGTTTAACCTCTTATTTTACACTAAATCCGACTTATAACACATTAAACATCACACTTCCAAGTTATCAAAACGTGATTTCTATAAATTTCATTGAGTTTAGAGGTGTTGGAAGCAATTTTTTTTAGTACAAATTTAGGATAAGAAGATTTAAACTAGTGATATTTTGTTCCTAGGTACATATAGTTGTCGGTTGAGCTGAAACTTTTGTTGGCTGTTGAAAGTAATTTTAACTCCATGACTAGTATATAAAATTTTAATATTATATAAAACAATAAATATGTCAAGATCTTTTAAATTAGATGGTTTTGAAACAATAACAATAGTTAGAACAACGTACCTTATCCATGATAATGGTGTTCTAAGAGATTGTGTTTAGCTTTGGGCTTCATTTAGAATTTAATTAGGTTTCTTGACTATGAAAAAACAAACTACTTAGCCAGAGAGAGGAAGGGTTCTTTTATATAAACATCTCTCATCATGGTGTTTAATTATAAAATTATTTTTTAATTAATTGGTCCAATAAAATAAGAAGAATTGTAAAAAATGTCAAATTCGACAAAATATTTACAAAGTATAGCAAAATTAAGATTTTATCAATGATAGAAATTGATAGACACTAATATGTTTCTATTAGTGACATTGATAAACAGTAATATAAGTTTATCGTTGATAGAATTCAAAATTTTACTATATTTTATAAATATTTTAGTTTATTTTACATATTTGAAAATGTGTTAAAAAATAATGTCTAAAGATAAAACAACAATAATATTAAAATTTAAAAAAATAATCTAACAGTCATAGCAATTTTTTTTTCTTAATTTGATTTGTTTAATTAAGTAAAATCTCATAGATTGTGTATAAATTATATTTGGTAGAAAAAATATGGAAAAAGAAGGTTGAATTGAACTTACAATTGGTGTAGATAAAGAAAAGTTAAGAGAAGCAAGAAGAGTGAAAAGAAATTTTGTTGAAAATTACAAAAGTAGGTTCCACCATGATGAGGTGGAATTTACAAATTTATTGTTTTGAGTTTGGGAGGAAACAAACATTTAAAGTCCGTCAAAACAAAACGTGCCATCTCACGTGGGGCAGCGGGTGATCCCACGGCATCTAACCAATGTTTGCAATATCAATTATATATATCCCAAATACTTTACCCATGCAAAGAGGTTGTAATATGATCATTTTTCAAAATAAAAAACCAACTAAATAATGAGGTGTAATAGATTTTATTTGAAAATGGCTTTTCTAAAACTCCTTCAAACTAAAAAAAAACCTAAAAATACAATACAAAATGCATATTTATTTTGTTTAATAAAATGTTTATTTCTACATATCCAAAAAATACCAAAAACCTAATTAAACAAAATCATCAAAATAGTATTATTTGTCTTTTTCTATTTGCTCTACATTAATTGATTTTTGTTTCTAACTTATATTCTTTAAAACTAATACTTTCTAATAAAATATTTGGTTTTTTCTTACTAAATAATAAAATAATTAGTTACAGAAAAAATCATTCAAGGGTAACGATGGTTGATGGTTATTTTAAGAATGATAATTAAGGATATAACAACATTTTTAAAAAATTACAAATACAGTAAAGTTTTACTAATAGACATGTATCGCTCATAGACGTGTACACCAATATCTGCAACATAATCTATCGGTAATAGACTTTTATCGCTGATAGAATTTGACAAATTTTGCTATATTTATAAACTTTTTAAAATGTTGTTATATACTTAATTATTTTGAATCTAATTCCTAAATTTGCAACTATCCCAACAATTAATCTACCAACTTTCCATAATAATGCAAGGGATGCGTTCTCGCACCATATTTTGATTTTTTTAAAAAAATTTTATTGTACCACAATAGATTTTATCTTTTTTTAGTTTAGAAACATTACCAATCATGTCAATTATAAACTAGAGTGAATTTATTTAGGGACGGGTGGACACGTGCCCTCCTTTCATTATCGGTTTTTGTATTTTAATATTAATTTTGACGTGTTAGATTACAATTTATATTAAATTTAGCTTCATTTTAACTAAAATTTGCTTCTGCTATAGTAGTTGTTGCCCCTCTGCAGAACTCTCAAGTTGTGTTTGATTCTTGCCTATTACAATTATTTTCTAACTCTCATTTTAATTCTCATTTATCTAATGCAACAAAGTTGTTGATCCAAATTCTAGTCGACAATATTTCATTTCTACTCAACTTTTTTCTTTTCTTTTTATGGATAAAAATTTTAAATTCACATATTTACATTACAAAAAAATCAGATAAAAATTATCTGTATTTCTTCGATGCTACAAATGTAGTTAATGTTATTAAAGGAGTATCAATGAAATGTCGATATTTTTTCAATATTTTTAGTGTATTTTATTATATAATGGTTGGTGCCCCTATATAAAATTTCTAAGTAACCATATTTCCAAAATTTCAGAGAACTCAAATTTTTAAAAAAATATATTTATATATATAAAGAAAGAAGAGAGATATTTAATCAACATTAATTAAATAATTTTACAATGAAAGCAAATTATCCTAGCTAGGAATATTTTTTAGGTAATTTTGTTCACTCCATCATCTTATATTCAAATTTAGGGTTTAACCTAAAAAAATAAGTTATTTAAAAAAATGAGAAATTTATTTTATTTTTTTTTTAGTATTTGAGATTCACAAATATGTTTTAAATAACTTTTATCAAAAGAATTTAAATAATCCCAAGTCATTTATATTCAAACCAACCACTTTTAGTCCACGTAATTTTTTAAATCTCAAAACCAATCCCCATTATAATTTGAATTTAGCTTTTAACAACGTTTGTAAAAACAGAAAGAAAGAAAATGCTTTCAAAACTAGAAAGTTGAAAATAACATTTTTCTAAATAAAAAATTAGCAGTAACCTCAAGCTTTAGATCTATTAGAAGTATGAACACGAAATTTAAAATTTTACAGACTATCAGAATAATTATTTTTTAAAAGAATAAAATACGGAAAATTAAAATGATAATTTACGTATTTATTCGTTCATTTCTAAATTTTACAAATCATGGAATTACTTCTCCTAAATCGTTGTACTTTTTTCTCTAACCAATCCAAATTAAGATCTTTCTTGTTATGAAAAGAAAGAAAGAAAGAAAAATCAACCAAATTTTAAAACATTCGGATATAGAAAAAGCATTAACAACTATCCCAACTTCCAATGCTATGTCTTATAATTTCTAAAACTTAATGAATAAAATAAAATAAAAAAAATTGAAAAGAAAAGAAAAAGGAAAACCCACCCATCTCAAGAGAATGCAATACCTCTTATCATGGAAAAAGAGGATTTGACCCCAAAAAAATTAAAAACCAAACATGGAATATATGTATACTACAATAAAATAAAAAAACCCTTTTATTTAGTTTTAACACTTTCTGACATTTAATTTAAAATTTAAATAAAAAATTTAGCTATACTTTAAAAAAATGATAAATAAATTAAAAGTTTAAATAAAACAATAGAGAACAACCTTTTTTTTTTTCTCCATATCGTAGAGGATATAGAGTAAAAATATAATTAAGTTATCCTTTTTTTTTTTTTTTGAAGAATTAAATTGGACAGTTACATATGGTGTATATACAAATAATGTATAGTGGAAAAAGAGAAAAAAGAAAAAGAAAACTGAAAAGGAATTATTAATAAAGAAAAATAAAATTGTGAAGGTAATTAATTACTAAAAGCCACACCCGAAAAGAGAAAATGGATAAGGCGGTGGTGGTGGTGGTGGATGAGTCTCCTCCACTGTCATTTCCGTCAAATACTTTCTCTCTCCGCCGTTGCAACTTATCCCTAAATCAATCGCCTGCACCGGAGGAATCGGAATCCCCAAATTACCCTCCGCCTCCCGTAAAAACCAAGGCCCAGAAACCTCCGGCGACGAGAAATTGGGCCCAAAATCCTGCCGATTATTACTGTCCTCTTCGATTTCATCTCCTTCGGTGAGAGTAGTGGTGGAAGGGGAAGAGGAAGAAGAGGAAATCATCAACCGCCGTTTCTTCTCTGGAAATTGAAGCCGA
>JBBPDI010000009.1:16922612-16933091 GCA_037974545.1 Cucumis variabilis | reverse complement strand
GGTGATGAAGAAGAAAGTAGCGAGTTTCTGAAAGCACTGGCCTGACCATTGCACGGCTATCAAAGCCACGCCTATGTTACCCATAAAAAGTTATCTAGATTTTGCAAATTTTGTTGTTTTCCACTTGGTTTGTGTTAATGGAAAGAAGTTGAATTTCCGGGAGACAATATTGGGCTGAGAAATTATAAAATGAATTAAAGGCAAAACCCACTTGATATGTATTTGATTTGATGGTTGAATGAATGAAAGGAAAAAGAGACAAAAGTTTGATATTGATATTTCACCCGAGGTTTTTTCCCTTGTGTTTCTTGTGAAGAGTGAGTGATGAACAAGAGAATCCAAAAAAAAAAAAAAAAAAGAAATAATTGCTGTTTTTGAGGGACCTCGAATGCAGGTTTCAATGCAGTGATGCTTAGAAAGTTGAAAAAAAAACAAAAAACAAAGAAACAAACAAGAAAAGAAGTGTTTCTGTTGGGCCGTTCGACCATTTCGATAAGGACGACTTGTCTGTTTGGGTGCAGCCAAGAGACGAGAAGCTTCAGTTTCTGACCCACCAAATTTATTAGCCAAAAGAATTCATGTATTTTTTTAACTTTTAAAAAATAAAAATATTGATGAATGAGTCGATCCTAAAAATGAATGAAATTTAATAATAGTAGCTCACACACATCACAGGGTACTCAATCGGTGGAAACTCCTTTCACACATTAACTACGTCTCATCCAATATCCATCACGCTATTGTTGGATCCTTAACGTGATTTTCCATTTTCTTATTATACAAAGAACTCCTCTATTTGTGGGTGCTTTCCCTCCACAACATTACAGTATAGTCGTGGCCTTGAGTGCTAAGTGAGGATTATGGATGTCCCTAATGTCACATTAGTTTGAGACGTAAGCAACGGATTGGGTAATCACATATTAGGCCATCTAAGATGCTATACAATTATTAAACAGGTACATGTACTCCTAGTTAAAATCTTTGATACCCCACTTCTTACACTCTAATATTCTTCCCTAACGACAATTAGGGTTGGAGAATTCATATCTTATGATCTCTAAAGCAAGACTAGATACCCAAATTTAGCTCGGTTAGAAACAATTTTTCAGGGACTTGATAATTTGCCTATGGGCCAAAATAAGCATAAAGAATGTACTAACTTTGAAGTGTGGGATTTCATTCCTTCTTCACATTATAAAAACAAATTTATTTTTCTAAACGATTTGTTTTTTTATAGAAAAATATTTTAATATGTGTACCTATTTTCAACAATTTTATCATTTGAAATATATTTTTTAATTTCTTTTTAATTGTTTGAATTTAAAAATAAATTAATTTTTTAAAAAGGAATTATGTGAATAACTAAATACCTTTTAAAACATTTTCAATAGAAAAATTGTATTCGATGACAAAAACATTTAGAAAAAAAAACTGTCCATGACACATCTTTTTTGCATATTGCGAATATAACAAATATGACAAGTAATTAGTAATATCAGACGGCTATAACACGATTATCAGCTTTTACATTAACTACTTTTACAATTTGAAAATGGAGTGAAATGAACTCTGTCATCATATTTTTTTAAAAAAACTTTATATATATAATAAATCCAAATAAACTTATTTTCAAATTGATAATGGAGTTCATGTCACTCAATTTTTATAAATTGATAATAGAATTCATGTCACCCCATTTTCATAAATCCAAATAAACCCTAAACTATCTAATTTTCATAAATTCAATGTATTTTGAAGCTAACTTGATGTACATCAAGTTGTAATCCAATCCATCCAAACCATCAACAGAACTTTGATTATATTAAATTATCCATGTAAAAAAAGAAAAAACACCTTAGATTAGGTTGATCATATTATTAAAAGAAAACACACCATAAATACCATGAAATTTAGGGATGTTAGAAGAAATTTAAAAATTTGAAGGACCTCAAATAAAATAATAAAAGTGGGCATGGCTTCAATTCATCCCTGTAAAGATTTTTGTTTGCTACGAACTAACTCACTATAGTTAGGATTTTAAATCAGATACCCACCATCACATAATTTGTACTGTTTGTTTAGTCTCTAATTTTTTTTAAAAAAAGTTTTGAACATACCATTCAATTTTTAATTTTATGTTTATCATATATTTAATTCAAGTCTATCAACATCAAAATTACATATTCAATTTTAACAATTTCAAATTTGCAATATATAAAATTCTAACCAAAATGTTTTTTTTGAAAAGAGAAGGTCTTCTCACCATTTTCATTAATTGTATATCCTTTTTTTTTCTTCCCATCACATCATTTCAACAAGGATATTTTCTTGAATTAATATGTATTACATATTTACTATTAGCTTTTTCATTATATATGTTCTGTGTTGGATTTGGTTGTGGGTTTTTAGGCGGAAACCTTCTCTCAAAGATATTTTAAGATGAGTTGCATAAGAGATATTTGCACAAATGTGGTGTTTAGTCAACTACATTGTGATACTTAAGTTAGTATGTGACGAATTCAACAAAACACAAAAGAAGTAAAACCAAACATTTTTTTTTTTTGGAGATTACTTACTCTTCCCTTTGGTGGATGAACGAAGCTATTTTTAAGTTTTTTCTCTTGCACATGTCAATGATTATGTATAAAAATGGAGGTAGAAAAGACACTAATAGTACTCGAGGTTGTTGGGTGTTAGTTTGGGTTCGACTAAATTAATTCTCAAATTATTGACTTGGTTGGTTGACCCAAACTCTGAGACATTGACATTTTTCTTTTAGGACGTGTGCTCTTCTATGCCTCCTTAATAAAACCTAAAATGTGTTGTCTTACTAAACTTAACTCAATTTTGCTGTGCAATTTAATGCGTTTAATCTATGATTTTACAAGCATTGAGTACTTGAATGCACCGAAAATGTGTTATCAAATTTCTCATAAAATCCAGGACCATTTTCAAGATTTTACATTCCTATTTTGCTATTTTGTAGGTTTCAATCAAACTAAGGGTGGAATTCGACATTGATGTTAATTTGGAACTTAATTGGGCAAAATTGAAGTCAAGAGGCATCAAATGTGAAGAAAATAAGGTAAATTGGCATCTGTGGTAGAATTTAAACCTTCACTATCATAATTGTATCCAAATAAAACATAAATGAATGGTTTATTTTTTTTCTCTCCCTGCTTTTTTGAGTTTTTCTTACTCTTTTCCCCCTTTATTATAATTGGATGATTTAAATTAATACAATCATAAAAGTTAAAGGTTTAGATTGATACATTTGTGAAACTTCCAAAGCTAATTTAATTTGATATATAATTATTACTTTGGGATTTAAATTGATACAACCCTAATATTAAACCAGATATTTTTTTACATTAATTAGTATTGTATATTGTCAGCTTTTCTTTCAAGACTATTTTAGTTTAATCTCAAATTATAATCATGTTAGAGAGAGCAATCATAGATTATATATTATCAATGGTAGTTTGCCATTAATTATTAACAAGCAAAGGCCCATAGTAACAATCTTTTCATCTTGTTGTCTACTTTTTAATGATTGCGTTTGTTTTTCTTTTTACAACAAAACCAACCAAACACACAGATTTGATGCAAAAACAACACTGGTTGTAGGTCAAATTAAGGGTTAAAAGATTATTTCCAAATATAGCAAAATAAATCAAAATATTTACAAAATATATAAAAAGATGGCACGGTTCATAGCAAGTCTACCTATAATGAATTGCGATTGCTGAATAAGAATTTTTGGACCAATCACAAATTTTCACATCATTTACCAAATTGAAAGTTGACATGTATCCCAAATTGAAATTGAAGACATAAATTTGTCAATTCTGATGACGCCACATGTTTTCATTATGATAGTTGGATCAAGTTAATTATTTTGATCCAAATAAATATTATTTATTTGGGCTAAAGTCCAATTAAGAAAAAGAAAAAACTTCATTTAGCCCAAATGCTAAGTATGAGCCAAATCCATGTGGTTAAGCCCATGGGATCAACCAAGCCCAAACCTATAAAGCCCACCAAAGAACTCTATAAATAAAAAAGTTCTCTTTATTTGTGGGGAGAGATTTTTTTGGCTCCAGAGAGCTTAGAGGGAATTCTCCTAACAAAAAGAAGACTCGGTAGCTCTTGAAAGATTGAATTAGTCCTTGAAGCTTAAGTTCCTTGGAAGATACAAATATTCATCCGAGTACGACTTTAGGAACATCACGCGCTCCACTTCCATACATCAAGTGTCTGCATTTGACCGAGAGAGAATAAGAAGATCAAGCACTAGAGATCAAACCACATCATATCAAATCAACATAAGTTCAATTCCAAAAATACATTTCTCCAAAAATCTCATTCGAACAAATTGGCACATCCAGTGGACCACTTTACCTCTCATCTGATCTCTCTCATCATCCAAATATCAAGCAAACCAATGACACTAAAGAAAGCCACATCCAAATCTTATGTTGTAAGTGATGCTGACACGGGACTTGTCATCCACAAATGTTCAAAGGGGATAATCCGAGAATAGGATCAAGGTTTTATCATCACTCAAAGCATTCTTAAGAAATTGATGGAGCCTCCTAAAGTTGGGATTTTCATCAAGAAAAACCCCTCATATGATAACTCTGATTCTGCCTCAAGCAGGAAAGCAGACCCTGATGTGATGTCTATCATCATGATTGATGTAATAGTCGAGGCCACCATGGAAGAGATAAAGAGGAAAACTATTCTTCTGATGAAAGCTGTTGAGGAACGATACCACAAAATCGCAACTTTGAAAGAGCAAATGTAGATTTGTAAAACTACTGAGTCGAGTTAAACTCCTATTGTCAAAGCTAGTGACAAAGGAAAGAATATGATGCAAGAAAACTAACCATGACAATAATCAGCTTCTGTTGCTTCCCTTTTAGCTCAACAACTACAGGATATGATCACGAACTCTATTCGAGATTAGTATGAAGGGTTATCCCTTACTTCTTTATGTACTCTAGGCCGTACACCAAAATAATTGACAACTTGAGAATGTCGCTTGGGTACCAGCCTCCAAAATTGTAGCAGTTCAATGAAAAGGGCAACCTGAAGCACTACATCGACCACTTCGTTGAAACATGTGAGAATGTAGAATCTAAAGAAGATTAGCTGGTTCGGCAATTTATTCGAAGCTTGTAAGAAAATGCTTTTAAGTGATACATAGACCTGAACCCCGAAGTGATTAATAGTTATGAACAACTAGAAAGAGAGTTCGTAAACTGCTTCTATAGCACCAGGCTTACCATATGCATGATGGAGCTTACAAACATAAAACAGTGAAAGGAAGAGCCAACCATCGACTACATCTACTGATATGGAGAGCTCTAAGTTTTAACTACAAGGGTCACTTACTAGATTGTCATATGTAGAAATGTGCACCCAAGGTATACACTAGGAACTTTTCTACATTCTGCAAGGATTAAAGCCTTGCACATTCGAAGAGTTGGCAACTCACGCTCACGATATGGAGTTGAGCATCGCCAGTAAGGGAACTAAAGATTTTCTTGTTTATGAAGTAAATGATATATAAGAAAGAGATGAAGGTTTTGAAAAAATAGTGAAAATCGTCGTGAAGGAAACTATGGTCATAAACACGACCCCACTGAAGTTCTTCAAAAGGAAGGAAGTGAAAGATGAAAAGAAAGATGATAGAGGTGAGAGACATCGTCTGAATTTAAAGGAAAGACAAGAAAAAATTTACCCATTTCTTGATTCAGATATCGCAGACATGCTAGAGCGATTACTGGAGAAGGAGCTAATCCAACTGCTAGAATGAACAACCTAAGCAAGTAAAAAATAGATGATCTCAACTATTGTGATTAGATCATCAGTCACCTAGCAGATAAATGTTTTGTGTCGAAGGAGCTAATTCTATGGTTGGCTTGTGACAAAAAAATCGAGCTAGACTTGGAGGAAATAGCTCAAATAAACCATGTTGTAATGACGATAGTTTCAGATGGTCCTCTATCGACATCGATTTTTGAGTAAAAGGGAAAGCTTGGTCCAGTTTGGGACCTTTGAGCCTAAAGTTGTCCAATTCTGTTAGAAAGTAGCAACAAAGGATCTTCAAGGAAAATAAAGATCGATCGAAGAAAATGATGAAGGGTGGATAGTTGTGACCTGTCGAAAAAAATACACTCAACTCCAACCATCGCTCCTACTGAAATTATAGAAGAGGAAATAAAGCCTAAAAAAATAAGAAGATGACTTGGAAGCCTAAGCTCGTGCATGAGGAAGACAAGGATTTCCCTCGACCTCACCGCTTAGTAACCTTGGCAGAATTCCTTCCAACAAACTTTCTTTATGATCATTAGTATGAAGCTTCATAAGTCGTTATGTGCTATCAACACGAAAGAGGAAGAAAGCATCCTTTTAGGATCACTAGAGGTGGAGGGAGTGTCAAATGACCAGTTGAGGTTCAATGTGAATGATCTGTTATCACTTCCTCAAGAAACCAAGAGCATCCTTATTAATGCATTTTTAAATTCAGAAGCATCAAGTTTTAGTGCTCCGACCTCTACGACACATGAGAGTGCTCCTTATTGTATGTCTATAGGCTGTTTAGATAAGGATTTGTCATTTAGATCCAAACTTCATAATAGGCCTTTATATGTTTTTTAATTCGCTCAGGAATAGATAGTTAATCGAATTAAACACCTTGATGGATGAATCTCAAATAGCAAGTTGGTAGCTCCAAGTTTCAACCGAGGCAACAAAGAGCAATAGACATGATATGCTTAGAGCTCGCAACTGGCTACCTAAAGGCCAGTGCATTGTTTCATGTCATAGACTCAAGGACCATTTATAAGTTGTTACTAGGTCATCCTTGGATTCATGAGAATGGAGTAGTAACTTATAACTTCTTTTATTATAATAATGATGTTAAAACGTATAAGAAAATGATCAAAGCATGTGACTTCCGTTGTAAATATATAAGTATTTAGAAATACATCTTACATAGGTATCATGCCTGTTTTACGCGATTGTCATGTTTAAAAGCAAGATAAGTGGACAAGAATAAAGTAAAAAATCAAAAAGCACATCTCGCGCACAAGTCACATGATGGAAACTTGTCTGTCGAATAATATCTTTAGACGAGGAAACACGTTATCACATGAGGAAGACTAACTAGAAAACAAGAATGGTAGTTGGAGTGATGTGACTTCATATGACTGAGATTAGGTTGACATGCTCAGAAGGGTAGAAGTTTTCCGTCTAAAGCTGCCTATAAAAGCACTTCATCCTTACCAAGAGAAGTAGGTCTGAAAAGGCCATTGAGAGGCCTGTGTAGGCCAAGTTGGGGTCTGAATAGACCAAAACCCAAAAAGTTGGTGGCAAGAATTAGCCTCACCACCGTTTGTACATCATTCCTTCATCTTCTTCGACCAGATTATAACGCGAAATCTTAGAGTTTGAGAGGAGAAGAGTCCATCCCCCGTTCCCCCTAACTTGTTTTTCATTTTCTTCCTCTTTCCATTTTACTGTTTCTTTACATTGTATTCAATTATATTGTTCATTGGCCAAAGACCTTCATTCTTTAATACATTGTATCTTTATACACTTTTTAATCCATCCATGCCTATACTGTTCATCTGTCTTTGTGTTATTTGTAGTTTAGGTTTATGATGTGTTCTTAATAAGTAGTATTTATTCATACTACTTAGTGTGTTAGCTGAGCTACATTCTACACTTGGTCAGTGTATGTTGTCAACTGCTCGAGAGGGTGAGTAGAAAGGACGTGGCTAACACTCGTAAGAAAGAGTTTTCTCAACTTTACGTGGAGACTTCCTTCATTTGTATCCCGAAAGGTGAACAAGTGTGAACTAAGACACCAAGAGGTTGTTATCTTTAAATACGAAGCACTCTAAGTAGAATAAATAAGTATTATTAAATATAAACCATTTAGCCAGCCTTAGTCATTTGGATCCCAAAAAGAGACCAAGTGTGATGTTCAATGACTCTGAGAGAAGCACGCCTTAATCATAAGATAACTTGGTGAGTTATATCGTATCGAGGTAGTCATATAACTTATTCACCTGATAGCATGCGACCTTCCTTCATCGCCTTCTTTACGCAAGTTAGTTCGCTCAACCCTCCATCTTGCCACAGTTTATTCCTCTGTTCATGAGTCTCTAGGTGTAAGTAAGTAACCTTAGTTATTTCATTATTATTTTGATTCCATCGTCATAACGCCTAATTGATAAGTAGACTCTAAAACTAATGTCTTGAAACAATCCTCTATGTTCGACCTGGATCACCCAGATAAACCTACTGTTTCGCTTGCATTTGGGCAAGCAGTAGGAAAACTTGTACTCAACGAGGACTTACATATTATGCGTTGAAGAGGTACATAGTGAACATTTCACATGCTATGATCATGTCCCGTGATTTATCGTCTAGAATTAAGCACACAATACAAAAGGATATGGTGAGCACATTACACGCATGAACCTACTTAGTGAAATATTGCAATCACATTACACTAATATGAATTAACTACTAAATCCCAGCGGAGAAATTAACAGACCACTTTGACACTACATTGGTGCTTTAAATTTTACTAAGACAACTTAAAGAAGTTTAAAGTTGACTCTAACCCGTTCTTAGAGGCTAAGTCTCATTTTGCAGATGTGAAGTTTTATTTAAAGAATGATAATATCTTAGAAGCTATGCATGCAGAAATGTCCCCTATAAACTAAAGAGAAGATAATTCTTCACTTGCAAGCACAAAAAGGAACCACACGAAGGTACATGTACCTTTAACTCTAGAAAGGGTGAGACATTCGCTAGCACCACAAAAAGTACAAACTTAAAAGATGAAAAGACTTCAAACCTGTTAGTCTTACGTGTCCCTCAGTCGAGGCGCAAGAAAGGCGAGTCACCATTTGTGGAGTGCATAAAAGGCTTGAAGGTTGGTGATGTTGAAGTCTTAAATGAAAGCTTCACTACACCGCTGACTAAGATAATAAAGCATGAGATAAAGTTAAACCTAACAGAAGGAAACATTCTTCAAAGACATACGAAAAATGGATTTAACCCTAAGGCTTATAAATTTGGTGAAAGCAAGTGATCACTTCACCAGCTCATGCCGAGTTCAAAAGCTTGAAAACATATGAACAACCTAAGCTCTCCTCAATCTAAAAGAAGCTTTTACGAGAAGAATGAGCTATACCAGTGTCAAGAAAAGGACTTGAATACAAGTCACCAAAGTCGATAAATATAATTAGAAAGGGAATGGAAAGAGTGGTTGACAACAATCATAAAGTTATAAAGGAGGTCGATAATACGGAAGAAAAGGAAGCGATAGTTAAAGAACCTCAACATTCGACCAAATTAGATTGTTTATTTCATGCACCCTAGTATTTGAAAGACTAAGCATGGCGAAGGTAGAAAGAGAAAGTCACCAGTCAATGCCTAGCCTTAACTGGCATTCAGCCTTTCGAAAGCAAACTACATGCCTTAGAAAAAAGAAAAACATATGTTAGGCCTCAGTGACTACAAGATCATCAACATTTGAAAGGCTAGGCGTGGCTAACAAGAAAAATGTACAAGTGCCCCGTGCACCAATTTTTTATCATCTTGGGTATGGAGGCCCACACGTCAACACTGGTTCCAACATAGGTACAAAAAAGAAGAAATTGACATCTCGCACATCAGTTTGGAACCGTATTAAGCATAAAAATGTCAAAAATTGCCTTTGTAAGGAGTTTCCTTGTGAGGTAAAGGGAGAAAGATAAATTCATAGTAATGTTCCTTCCCAAATTAAAAGAAAAATCTTTGTTACTCTTAATACAAGACAAGGCTCATTGAAAGTGAAAATATGTGATGTTATATTAACTAATTCTAGAAAGGAAGACTTGGAATAGAGAGAAGGTAAAACTTCATGTCATCACATTGCCATCATTGAAGAATTAAACATTGAAACTTCTGAAGAAGATGAGGAAGATGCGCCACAAAGTTTAGATGATGGTGGTTAATGTACCGTAGATGAGCTAAAAGAGGTGAATCTTGGTACAATAGAGGAATCACACTCAACTTTCATTAGTGCATCTCTCTTTAGTGAATAGGAGGGTAATTACACAAGTTTGGTCATCGAGTACAATGACATCTTTGCTTGGTCATACAAGGAGATGTTGGGGCTTGATCCGAAAATAGTAGTTCATCATCTCAAAATCAAACTAGGGTATCAACTGATAAACTAAGTGCAACGACGCTTTTGACCAGAAGTTATTCCCTAAATTGAGGCTGAAGTCAGCAATACAATTGAATTGGGATTATTCGCGAGGTTAAATATCCAACTTGGATAGCAAACTTGTCCTTGTAAGAAAAAAGAACGGACAACTTCATGTTTGTGTAAACTTTCTTAACCTGAATAATGCATGCCCTAAAGATGACTTTCCTTTGCCCATCCCAAAAATCATGGTTGACGCAACC
>JBBPDI010000009.1:16900966-16913544 GCA_037974545.1 Cucumis variabilis | reverse complement strand
TCTATCGGCCGAAACAACAAATAAAGAAATCCTCTGTAAATATTTATGTATTCCTCTCTCTCTCTCTCTCTCTCTCTCTCTCTCTCTCTGTTCTCACTCCACTCTTAAAATTTATTACAAATCAAAGTCGGCTTATGTGTGTCTGTTTTTGTTATGCTTTCATTTTAGTTTTTACTCAATTTTCTATATTTGAGATTTGAGATTTCCTTAGTATATGTTAATGCTTCTTCTCTCTGTTTCTGCCGTTTCTCTACTCTTTAAACTCTTTTTTTTTTTAAAAAAAAGAAAAATTTATATATCCTTTTATGAGATGAGAAATGGAACTTCATGGAAATAAATTATTTATTAATTATTCATTTGCTAATAATTTAAGAACTAATCGCACATGATTATCAAATCAAGTAGCACTCAAATTAGATTTCCTAAAGTAAAAATATCTGAACAAATAAAAATTAGGAATTATTGCAAATATATAACTAAATCAAACTATTTTAATAATAGTGAAATTAACTCAAAAAGTAAAATAGGTCGCTTTTCTAAATAGTGAAATATTAAAACTATTTACAAAATTCATAACTCTCACTAGTTTGTTTACAATTTTTTTTGTCATCAAAATAAAAATAGGTAAATCAGAAAATATTTTTAAAATATAATTTTTTTTAGATTATATTGAATATATTAGAGAAAATTTTAAAAATAGAAGAATTGACAAACTATTTACAATTGGTAGTAAAATTTTAATCCAAATTTAAAATAGATAATTAAAATTTTAACTCAAACCTAAACTATTCGTGTGTTTTTGTTATAAGAGGTGAATATTTTTCACTTTCTTCGTGTAAATTTCCCTAAATTTAAAGTTGAAGAGTTATTTTAATTGACAAAATTTCTAAAAATATTTACAAATATAACAAAATAATAAAAAATTTCTAAAAACATTTATAAATATAACAAAACAATGCCAAAACTTTTAAAAACATTTACAAATATAAATAAAGGAAAATTTTTTAAAATAGAAGAATTTGTAGACTATTTACTGTTCATAGCAAAATTTTAATCTAAGCTTAAAATTGATAACTAAAACTTTAATTCAAGTCCAAAGTATCCTTATATTTTTTTTTTGTTATATAATGTAAATACATTATCTTCTATTTATGTAAATTCTCCATAAACAAATATTATAATTTATTTTTATAGATGAAGATTACTATGTGTATATGTATCTGTATGTAGAATAACAAATAAGTAGAATGGTCTATGATTATATATATATATATTCTTGTTTTAAGTTTTATAAATAAAATAGTTGATTTGAAAATCAAAATAGAGATGTAAGAAGGGGTTTAATGATAAGCATTTGTTGAGAAGTGGCGTGTAGGGGCGTGCGTGATGGTGACAGAGGAATGGCATCTTGTGATTGGACTGTCACCTACATCTCTCTATTTCCCTTTAATTAATTAATTCTTAATTGTTAGTTTCATAATTCTTTAGGCGAAACCCACCCCAGGTGTATATTATTAGGAGGCGAATCATATAATCGATGCTATTGTTTTTGTTCTCCTTTAAGCTGTGGGCCATTAGGGCACAACCCTTTAAACCTTATTTTCTATCATTTTCAACATAATATTAATACTTTACATAAATTTAATCAAATCTTTTTCATCTATTCACTCATTCATCATTATCATCATCATTATTATTTTGATTAAGTTAAAGAGGACGAGAGAAAAATGAGCCACAACATATGTATGGATGGATCATCATCCATAGGCTATATCTTGTCTTCCACTAAGTCTACAAGATTTGATCGTGAAATTGAAAATGACAAAGTGAACAATGAAGAAAATCTCTAACACAATCTGTTGAAACTTGAATTCATCTCACCAATAAGAAAAAACACCAAAAGAATATTTATATTCTATCCTTGTTCTTAAGTTCTGAACACTTTATAAAATAATTTGAATCCAACCCACCACCTATTCTATTATTCTCCACATTGCATCAAATCATTAAATAGTATGGTATATAGTAGACAAATTTCTTTCATTCAAATATGTATCAAATAAATTATCGAATCACACACCAAACACTAATCTTAGTGGTAAGTCCGGATCGAATTCAGAAAGCAACATAATTCTTCAAATAAAATAATTTCTTATCCTAGAAAACCGAAGGAGAGGGGGGGGGGGGGTTTGAGTTGAATTTAGTAGCAAGAAAATTAAATTGGAAAGAAAGTGGTGAAGACATTCTATGTCAAAAGATTCTAGCGATGGATTTTCCCTATTCTATCATTTGAACATACTTTTATTATCATAAAACAAATATGCAGCATCTAATCAAGAATAACCGAATTGATGACACATGTAAAATTTAGATTTATACTAAATGCATTAAGCACAAGGGCGCGTTAGAGTGATTAATTAACTTCCATGCATCCTAGCTAATCACTGATGCTTTAATCTTATATTGATTAGAACAATGTATGTATTGTTTTATTCAATAATCATGCAATTAGAAAAAATTACATAAAAATTAAGCAAACATCATGTCATCCCATTGCGTCTATAACATGAATTTAGTCATCATAGTTTTGATAAGCCACACAATAAGAAAATTCGTATCAAACCTTACACATACATAAAATAAAGGGAAATTCTAAGCAACCAAGCTAAATAACAGTACCTTTAGTCTCTCATGCACATGTCGGATGATAAGAAAGTGTTCGAAAACCAAAACTACATGAAATAATTCAGAAAATAGAGAGAAGATTGGAGGGCATTGGCTGGAATCAAGTTAGGTCATGGCTGAAAAAATAAGCATCTCTAAAATCGTCGTGGTGTTGCGGCATTGACGTACATGCTATGCATACAACATCGAAGCGTCGCAGCATCAAGTCTTCTTCTCGAATAAGGCCTCTTCTGCCTTACAATGCCTTGCATAGTATCGTGGGATGCTGCGACATTGCAAAGTAAAAGCCAAATGGCTTCTTTTGCCTAAATATTTGCCCCAACTTGCCTTGGTTGATGTTATTCTACTATGCATTTGCTTAAATTAGTTCCAAACACTACAACAAATGTGTCCTTTAATAACATCAAACCATAGCATTTTTATTAATAGGCTATAAAAAGTGAAGAAAAAAAAAAAGCAGAAACAAAAACATAAAAGAAAAAAAAGCGGAAAATAAAAACATAAAAGCGGGAAATATTTTTAACATTTTTTAAGGTTTAGGGTTTACCACTTCCTCAGACGTTCGATCAGATCCTCTCCCTCAATTCGATCCTCTCCTAAAAAAAAGTATGCTCCCCCCCAAATGCTCCTTTTCGTTTCTTTCACATGTTCGGTGAGATCTCTCCCTCAGTTCGATCCTCTCCTCTCTCCCTCAATTCAATCCTCTCTTCGATCTCTCTCTCATACAACTTCTAGATTGTATGATGTACACATCGGCTCTTCACATCTTGCTTTGCTTCATTCTTGTTTTCTTTCCATCTCTTATGAACAACGACTCCACTTCACGAACATTCAACTGACCAAAGGAGGTTGGATTCTTATACTCACACTCTTTGTTTCACTTTAAAATCCACCTTATTTATTTTATTTTTTTTTGTCTTGAGTGTGTATGCGTGTTTGTTTGACAAAATGCTTGCTGCAATTCTTTTATGATGCTGATCTCTTCGATAATGTGGTAGGTTATCTGCTGAAATTCTGAATTTGCCTTCCAACTATTTGATGAAATTGCCCTTCGGTGCTGCATGGGTTTTGCTTATAAACATAGATTCAGATCGGCCTATTTTAAACGTAGTTAAGAAAAATACCCCCCTTTTTCTTTTTCTTTTTCTGGCCTGCTCCTTGGCTTTGAACTTTGAAGTGAAAGTTTGAGTGAAATATGTATATATTAATCTCAAATATGTGCTTTTTTACATATTAATCTGTGTCCAAGTGAACGTGTTGGATACATTATCTTTACTATCCCATTAATTATTCAATGGATTTTGACTAGAAATTAATTTTAGTATTATGCTGAGTTATAGGAGTTTACTATGATTTTTCAAAGTAAAATTTGATTTCTATGCTTAAGACATTCTCAACCATATTTGTTTTGTAATACCTATCTCAATTACTAGCCTTGCTTGTGTTATGACCTTCGATACAAATATGTATAGGCGGGAAGACGGAGACACCATGAAGAATAAGGAAAATATGAAGCTTATAGCTTTCCTCAAAGAACTTCCTCCTGTAGAATTCTGCTGCATATATGGTTCGACTCTGCATCCAAATAATCACGATAAGGTTTTACTTGGGTTTCCCTTCCTTTTCTCTGTACATATACTATTTCATACTTGAAACTGCAGTTTTCTTAAACACACATCATACATTCGAGCCTGTCTCCTCTCTCCCTCAATTCAATCCTCTCTTCGATTGAGGTTATAATTTTTTCTTTCAACTGTTGATTCTCTTGCTTATTAGAAGGTGTCTTTAAATTTTGTTATCATGTTTGTTTTGGTCCAATGACTCAATTCTGACAAGGCTTTCCTTACCAAAAGGTGGTATTTTTCTTTATTTAGTTAAGGAGTTAGGTGCTTTTCTTGAATTTTGTAGGTATATCCTCAAGAAAAAATGAGTCAACATTTTGCTAGCTTGAAACCTGTGGATGTAATCTTCAATCTTTCAATTTTAGACACCATCTTATACTATTGCTGCATTATTTTCTCAATGTCTTCTTCGTTTCGATGGATTGTATTTAATTTCAGTTCTAAGATTAGGATTTTAGTTGATTGTAGCTACCTGGGTTCTTGTGTAAGCCTCGTCTTGAAAATTTTATCCGAGTGTTCTGGTGTTTTTTGTTTATTAATCTATTTGATGATCAACAAACTTATGATCATTTTTCACCAAGTCTTACTCATTTTAGTATTCGTTGTTTTTACACAAAAGCAAGGTTGCTATCTTTTACGAATTTTCGATATTGGGTTTGCGATTTCAACGAGGAGCCTTTTTTAATCTTTGTTTGATGATTGTTTTAAACGGGGAGTTTCCTTTGCTTGGTCAAGCCCCGATTGGGAGTTTGGGAATTTTTTGGTTGGTCTTCGGTGAACACAACGTTTTTGCAGAACTTTACGAATTGAATCTAGGAGCCAACCACAATATAGTTAGAAAGTTAATAGAGGGGCTATAATCTGTTCAACTAGTTTAAATGACAGTTTTGAATTTCCAACCACAGAACGCATAAAAAACTTATCTTTTATAGCCAACTACAACCCAACCTCTTGCATTTTGGTTCTCCATTCATGGGTTTATCCTCAATCTACCTTGCCATCTTCTCTTGTTTCAGTTTTGAATTCTTTTGAAACAGGTTGGGATTATTTAAAACATAAGATTCCGATGTCTGTGTGTGTACATACTCATTGGTTCTCCTTTGATGTAGTAGAAGCTGAGTTCCTCAACAGGCGTCAACAAGCATGGGAGGACTCATTTCAGAGCCTCTATTATATGCTTCAGAATAGTATTTGTAGAGTTTTTTTTATGGTAACTACCTTCAATAATGTTCGTTAAGTTTTCTAGATTATGCTTGTAGTTTATTTAGGTCTTCCTTTTTAAGTTTCTATTGGATGAAATAATATTTCAAAGTGCTAGCTAAAATCATTTTACTTAAAGTTGGTTTTAAGATACTGTTTTGACTCAATAAACTTCATAATTGATATTGGTCAGTCATACCTGACTTGATTGGTTGGTTTTGACATTTTCAGTTTGTACATCACAATTTGTGGTCATGTTTACAAGTAGAGATGCTTCTGGGGATAACAAACACATGTGCAATGCATATGTTTGCCAGTCAACAAGAGGTTTGAGGTTTAATTTGAGCGAGAATATAAGACTAATCCATTCATTACTATTTTTCCTTTTTCAATTTAAACATGCGACTAAGATGGAAGCTGACTGTATTTTATTTAGATTTTAAACAATGAATTTTATTTCTTTTGTAGAAATTTTCATCTTCATTATTCTATTTTGTAGGTTAATGAAGGTTCATTTATTAATTTTTTTTTAAAACTTTGTTTTAAATTGCCATCTCAAATATGTTATTTATGCACTATTTCCTAAGAATAGTCTCTTGTAGGTGCCTTTTGCCCACAAAATAAAATTATACCAGTGGAAAAATGTTGAACCAACAAAAGCTATATTGTTTTATTCCTCTATGTTTATTTTCATGAATTCAACTTTTTGTTCCGTCACATTTTCCGGTATTCTGATATTTGGATCAAGGTATTTGTTTCTCTATATGCCTGTTTTTCGTTCTAAAGTTGAGCAAGTTAACACTGAGGTTCTAGTTGAACTTTCAGAGATAGAGAAGTATAATTTGGGATAGTTTAGTTATGTTTTCATCGTTTGCCCCTTGTCTATCAATTCATATCAAACCATTTGTTCAACATTTTCCAATTATGTGAATTGAATTTTTATAGCCTTGGCTACTTGGTTGAGCAAACTACTGAAAGTATATGTATCTTTTAAGACTATAGATTGCATAAGATCTCCTAGTATCCTTTGATTAGTGGGATTAAAAATTCTTGACGGTTATGGTGAGTGGCATTGGTAGATAGTTTTCATATTTTGCTGTAAAGCTAAAATTTTGCAATGGGTATATTGATAGACTGTTATGGTGTTTGTATTTATTGATTCTGAAGGTGGTTGAGATGGAGGCTGAAATATTGAAGTCATTGGAATTTGAACTTGGAAATCCCAAGATAAAGACATTTTTAAGACAAGTGCAATTGGTGTATCCTTCATTGTTTGTACTTACGCAAAATGTGCAAAACTTGCATGGTTTTCTAACTTATGGAGCATGATGTGTAGGGGATGCACATTGGTTGCTTAAGAGACTTATAAGGTAACATCCTAATTCTTTGCCAATTTTACAGATGTTCCAAAATAGTTATAGTTACTTATATCTCGTTGTTAGTTTAGTGAAGTGTTTCTTTTTATGTTCTAATATGCTCCACTTGTGATATGTTAGTCCTGCATAGAAAGTGTCAGAGAAATTTTGGATAAACAACTTGCTGCTCTTAAGCTGGAGGTTCTCTACAAGTTGAAGTGTAAGGTGAATTAAGCACCCCTATTAGTTTCCTACATAAATTTGTATGCTCTGGATTTTGATAGGTATCATATGTATTATATCAACAAATTGTTAGGGAAATAAAAGGTTTGTTCATGCACTAACTCTTTTATATCCATGATATCTTTATGTTAGGGAAACCATCTATTTTAGTTGCTATGAATTTTGATATCTTCTATAGTTTTCAACCATTGTAACTGTTGGGCTATGGTTTCTTTGATCTCATTGATAATTTTTTTTAAAAAATTTTCTAGTTAGTTATTTGATCTCAATGATAATTTTTTTATTTTCCTACTAGTTATTTAATCTCAATGATAATTTTTTTATTTTCCTGTTGAGCTGTTTGTTGAGGAGGTGATAATATACACATACATACACTAATATATAACTATATTGTTATTATTCTTAGTACCAAAGTTAATTATAATTAGTTGTCACATTTTTGTGTTAATTTTAGTGTAGAAAAATGATGGTGTTGATTATCATAATAAAAATAAGAAAGAAAATAATAAACTTTGATGATTTTGTTGAAGACATCTGCTTTTGTTGAACTATGTTTTTCTTATTAAACTTTGTTAGTTTGATGAATTTTGGAATATGATGAGAGAAAGTTCCATTATGATTTGGACTCTTTTTCTTATTAAACTTGTGATATTCAGAATGGATTTTGCAGGTTGGGAACAAAATTATTAAGGAAAGAATTCATGTCAAAGTCAAGCGCGTGCAACCTTCCCAATGCATCGAGGAATTTCGCTTGAGGAAGGTGAAGAATAATGGCGAGTTGAAGGCCGAAGCTATGGCCAAAGGCGCTCTCATCTGCACCAAGAGGCAACCAGAAGGCCCTAAACCAAGGTTCATGGTTGAAGGTGCTTTAATGGAGATTGTGACTCCCATTCCATACAATGTGGTTAAAGATCTCAAGGGTGGCTATTAGAATTTTCTCCTCTTTGAAAATTTTCTTTGTTTTGTTAGTTTTATTTTTGTTTGATCTTTGAACTGCTTGAATAGTACAATTTTCTCAGTAAGCTAGAATTTTGGATACCAAACTTATGGAGTTGAATTGTTTCTTAGTTTCTAGTTTTGGCCATTAGCATATAAAGCTGTGTTGTTTTAGCTTATTCAAAGTAAATTTTGTTGTGTGATGCTTTTGTTCTCATTGTTTTCATATATCCATATTTCTTAAAGCTGACCGACCTTTCAATTCTTAATCATCATTAAATTTTGATAACAAAAATGAGTTTTTAAAACTAGTTTTGAGTTAAACTTGCTTACACTTTCATATTACTCGTGACAGAGAATGCTTTGAATGGTTTTGATAACGCTTTTCCGAACGCAATAAAAATGCTACACAAAGTCTTTTATAACATTTTTTCAATGTTATTAAAACGCTATTGAAACATTTTGATAGCAATTTTTTAATATTATTAAAATAGCTATTGAAACGTTTTGATAACACTTTTCGAACGCAATAAAAAATGCTATAAAATATCTTTTATAGCATTTTTCTAATGTTATTGAAAACCCTATTGAAACATTTTAATAACGATTTTTCTATTACAATAAAAAAGACTATTCAATTTTCAATAGCATTTTTTTCATGTTATAAAAAGCATTTATAGCATCATATATGTGCTATCAATAGAGACATATTATAGCGTTTTACACATCGTTGTTAAAATGCTATGGAAAGTCATAGACTTTCAATAACATCGGCTACGATAACATTTCAAAAATGCTATCGAAAATTAACAATAGTATTTTTTTGATGCTATCATAACTGATATTTTTTGTAGTGAAATCGACACCAACACCAAATTCTACCTTCGAATTGCTTAAAACCTACAACACAATCAAATAAAATCTTAAAATTAATGAACGGGCTTGAGTTTAACGAAAATGGATAGTATATTTCAGGCACTATCAATATGATTATTAAAATTTTAATTTTCAATGAGCCTTTATGGATCAACAATTATATTTGAAGGTTTTATTCCAATCATTTAATTTTTAATTTTAAGCCTGTAAACAGAAACTCCAAATTTTGTGCTTTGTTATCTATATCGCTATCTAAATCGTGTGCTTTATTATCTACATTTTAGAAATATCTTAAAAAATTAAGTCAAAATTTGAATGCTAAAAAAAATATAAATTTAGAAATTTAGAATTTGGCTAAAAAATTCAACATTTTGCTTAAAACAATGCAAAATATAGCAAGAAATTAAGAAGGATATTTTAGACTTTATTTTCAAAAACCAAGACTGATAACAAAATAGTTACAAAATTGGGTCAAAATTGTACCAATGGGATCCAATTATATATCAATTGCTAATAAGTTTAGGATGTGGTAGAACAAGATAGTGTGAGGTTAAGGAATGAATGATTTTGAGTTGAATTTTGAGCTTTTGTAACTCTATTTTCTAATTAAACATGATATTCAATCAAGCATAGTAGTAAGTGTTATTTATTAGTATTATTGTTGCGAGGGAAACCCTAAAGTCTATGTGTCCAAGCCCAAAGGATACTAGAAATGGCATGGGAGCACACATCCCAAAAGGGAAATATTAATATTTCAAGGTTTGGGTTGACTAGTTGAGCCAGTAAATTTATACCAATTAGAAATAAATGTGTTGAGGCTGGACTAAGACCTTGTAATTTCAAGTACCTAAAACATCCCCTAACACTTCTATTGTCACACGTGATTGTAGTAGTGTGTTAGAGAAGATACTTTCAAATAAACCCATTGGACGACCATCTTATAGTAGTGAGTAAGTAATCTCCAAAAGAGAGACTCGATACCTTACTACTATTTTTTGTGCTTGGTTGAATAATTAGTCACTTCTGGTACTAACTTAAGCATATGAATTCAATAAGCTCAATACCACAATTGTCACACCCCGCCCTAGACACCTGCTTGTTTGGCTCGAGACGCGGTGTGAGGTCAGCCGAAGTCGTTCGCCTCTTGAACAACCTCAACTGACACATGACATGAAAACGTAAAACATTCAATAGCAAAAGTCTTTTAACTTGAAATACTTAAAACCATAGTGTGACTCACTTGAAATCTTTTATAAAATGTAACATGGATAAAGAACAATCATGAATAAATAAGTATTTGAACAATCACATAACTATTTTGAAACAAAACAATATCTTGTTTAATGAAAACTAAGTCGACTTGGCAGTCGTATGTTCATCACGTGAAGATCCACATTATATACTTGAAAAGTGAGAAAACATTTTGAAAGGGTAAGTCGAAAGACTTAGTGAGCAACGGTTTTATAAAACATGTTTTTATAAACATTTTATATAAAACTGGAGCTAGAATATATTTATAAGTAAATAATCATAACATGAAACTTGAAATATTTTCATAGCTTTTCGAAGACTGTCCTCCATAGCCACGGGCAGTATTTACCCTTTTGTCCAAAGACGGAACAGTCGATGGGTAGTTAACCCTTTTGTCCTCCATTATAACTCGAAAACTGTCCATTGTAGCCCATTGACATGGTGTAGGGGTTGGTCGCATGCTCATGGCCTAGGGCCTACCACGTGCTAACCTCCCAAGAGGTGCATACACGTGCTTACCGCCTACCTAGTGCCCCTCGCATGCCTGGCACATGCGTCGGTGCTCTTCGTCCACTGTGCACTGCGCTAACCTCTTACGGTAGTGCCATGCATGCAGCTTGAATGCGTGCCTTGTCGCTCCACTGTGCCATGACCTTGTCATCTGGATGTAACCTGACCCAAAATATCCCTCTATTGACAAAACGCCAAACTCTTCTCGTCCACACATGCATGACTTACGGCCACTAGCCAAACACTGTTTGTTTTAGAATCATGACTCATCTTTGAAAAATCATAACTTAATATCCATAACTCTTTTGATAAAATTTCCTTCTACAGAGTTGCTCTAAATTGTCTCAACTTTCATACCTCAAGTTGGAAAAGGAAAATTCTAAGTATTGTGTCCTGTAGCCCTCTAGAAGTACACCTTGCTCAAAATCTCCTAAAAAATGACATTCTTGCCTTCTTTTGATCAAAACACATACCTTCTTGATTCCAAAATAACCAGTAGCCCTCTCTCACAAATTAAATTTAAATTTTGAATTTTTAAGACTAAGTTGAGTGATTTTGCACAAGTAAGTTGTGAGAAATTGATTGCTAAAACTGACCTATTTATAGAGTTCCTTGCATGTGATTAAGTTGACACTTAATCATGATTAGACTTACCTCTTAAGCTTGTGTTAACACCTCAGGAACTTCTCTACGTCCTCCTTGGCCATAAAAATGCATGATGACATGGGATAGATATTTAGACTTACTTTTGATCGAATGCCCACATCATGCCACATACTTGTCTTACTTATGTGGCTAACCTCTTTGGCCTTCCTCGCATGCTAACCTTCATGTTTTCCTCGACAAGTCTTTGGCCACCTAGCTTCCTTGTGTGACACCCTTCCTCACCACGCTAACTTTCCACACTTGGCTACAAACCCTCTTCGTGTGACACCCTTCTTGGTCAAATAACCTCTAAACACGCCCGCCAAGCCTTCCTTGCGTGCCATGTCTTTAATCTTTCTAGGCCTTCCTCACATGGTCCTTGGTCGCCCAAAGGCAAGACTCAACACCCAGCTAATCTCATTTGCTTCCTTACCTAGTAATCCAAACACCTAAGCATCATCCTTAGGAAGTTTCCCTTACTTGGCCGCCTATACCATGTCCCAATGCTTAACCTTGTCTTTGGAGGTTCTTCTCACTCACAACCTTCTTCTTGCCTAAGCCAACTCCAATGCCAAAAACTTACCAAACTAATCTCTTTATATTTAGCCAATTTTCAACCATCATGCCTTAACCTTTCTTCTTAGTCGCCAACACCACTTTCCAACACTTGGCCAAAAATTTTCAACTTTTCTCTTTTTCTTAAACCTAAATTTTAATTTTTAGTCTTTCCAAATATTTTTACTTTTGTTTCCCATAAATTTTATTTTTTTTCTTGTCCTTGACTAAGCTTAATAATTCCCAAAGGTTAAAGAAATTTTGGGTTTAACAACACCAATGCGAGAATCTCTAACACAAGTTATTGTCAAGATTTATGCCCTAAAGCCTCGTATTTAATTAGTTATTTGATATAATATTTAATTATTTTAAATATGCAATAATTAGTTACTCATTATGAAAAAATCCAAGGTTATCTCATCAACACCTTGAAACAGTTTGTAGTAAACCGTGTTTTAAGTAATAACTAAAAGGTTTATAGTATACGGATTAAGGTGGGGTGCCTTGTCTTGGTAAAACTATAGATACGATATCCAATTTGTAATTGTCAGAAATGTTGTAAGTGTTGAGATATATGCCTTAAAGTCTTGTAGTTAATAAGTTATTTGAAATTATTGGTTAAATATTGTTTTATATTCAAGTATCAATTAAAAAATATTCGAGGTTATTTTATGTAAATTTAAACATGTATGTGGTTAAC
>JBBPDI010000009.1:16842290-16863639 GCA_037974545.1 Cucumis variabilis | reverse complement strand
TAATAATAATAATAATAATAATAATAATAATAATAATAATAATAATAATAATAATAATAATAATAATAATAATAAAAGAACTGGCATACCAAGTGTTAACACATCCATGATAATGTGAAATAAAATAAAATAAAAATAAAATAAGAACAACCCATATAGAAAATAAACTCTATGAAAATTGCAGATAATTATTCGCATAATGAACTAAGTTAATTTATATATGATAAATCTACAACCTAATATAGAAGCCACCTCATCATTCTACTAAATAGTTAATGGAATTCTAATGGCAAAAACCAAAGTAAGCTTGTTTTAAAAGTCCAGGAGCTAAAATAGATGTTTACTAAAATTTAGAGACCAAAATAGAACAAGATAGTGTAGAGATCAAAATAAGATTTAAACAGAGAAATTATAAGTTATAGGCAAAAACTTTAAGCTGCTGATGGATGTAGATATATTTAGTTATCTATCATCTAATAACTACATTCAACGTTGTACATTACATTTATCAGAGGATTGCTTTACTCTCCACACCATATTAGTGTTTCTTGATTTGTATACAACAAACTTAGATTTCTAAGGAATATGATTAGGTCTTGATTTGTACGACATCTTCTGGTGATAAATTATATCTTATTCTCATTTACGGTAAAAAGGTATAATATGACCTTTTCTTCCATAATAATGACAAATCCAGATCTTTGATTTAGAATTCAGACTATTTTCAACTACTGCAGCTGAATTTTCTTCTACACTTCTCTTGGGTTTTGTTGGAACCAAAACAATTGAATTTTTCTGATTGCACGCTTTTCCTGATGAACTAGTTGAGACCATGCTTATTCTAAGTAGATTTTTCAGTATTTAAAATCTGGTTTAGATCATTTGTGCCAGAGTTTAGCATTTTTACAGAAAAGACAACTGTTCATGCTCAGTTTGTACTTCTTTTAGTTTCGGTTTTAAAGAAGATATCACAGTCAATAATCATTGATTTTCAACCATCAACTCTTGTATTTTTTATTTCTGAAAAGCCTGAGCTGATGAATCCTCCTTCCATTGACGTTGCAACTGATCAAAAGACATAGTATTCTCTATTTGACAATTTGAGTCTTCAATGCCAAAGACAGATTTATCTCTAGATATAATACTGATAAAGGCATTGGTATATTCATCTTCCTCATCACTTACATCAGACTCTCCGTCAAATAGGTTAGTTCCAAAACTCTTCTTTTGTCTCCTCAGATAAGTCAGACATTTAACCTGATAATAACCATACCCTTTACATTCTTTGCACTTAAAAGATTTATTTAATTTGATAACAAATTTAACAATACTCTTTCGATAAGCATAATTTGTGTCATCTAATATTGTAGGACGAGTAATTAACAACACTCTTAAGTTATAACAAAAACTTAATCAAAGACAGACTCCCCTTGAATTTGTGTTTGAATCTACTTGAAGATAAACTCAGGCTCCCCTTGAATTCATTGACCGCAGTTCAACTATTTGAGTCTTCTTTCATATTTCTTATCAATAGGTGCAACATAAATATCACTTGCAAAACTTCAGAAATCCATCTTCATAAAGAAGGCAATTTGACTACCTTCCCAAATAATAATTCTTCAAGAGAGAACTTCTCCAAAATTAATTTTCCATTTATGCGCACATCGAACTAAGCCCATGGCTTAGTTATTTAAAGATAACGATAATATATCTCCTCTAGCTTCTTTATGCAAAGATATAGATAAAAGATTTCTATTATGAAGAAAAATCTTTTATCTGTAAATAATATCCTCATCTTTAAGTAAAATCCTTTATTTAAATAACCACATTAACAATAATAAAAAGAAATTTATTATTTCTTTTTGACAAAAATATCCAACAGGTTCAAATTTAAACAATCGAATAATAAACTCTAAACATTGGCAAGAAAGCTTCGTACATAAACGATCGAATAATATAGTCTTCTTCTAAATGATCGTGTTTTACAGTCTAAATGATAGTTTAAATCATATGCATTGGTTCATTTTAAACTATAGGGAAAAAGTCTTCAAATTTAAAAAATCAAAAAATAAACTCTAAACGTTGGCGAGAAAACTTAAGACATAAACTATGAAACCCAAAAATTTCTTAGATCCTTGGAACTTATTACGTTTTGGAAAAGATAAAAGAAAATGAAATTTATAGGAAAAGAGAAGATAAAAATTCTTAGAAAAAGGTATTAAGGTTCTATGTTTAAGTTAGAGGAAATTTAAGTTGAAAAGAGGAAAAATTGGCTAAGTCCACACCTTAGGCATTTTGGATTTGGTGGGTAGCCAAAAGAGTAGTTAAGGCAAGTAGTTAAAGCAAGTAGTTAAGGTAAGTAGTTGAGACATGTTTTGGATGTTTTGGCAATGTTGGACTTGTTAGGCAAGAAGAAGGATAAGAGGTTAGTAGACAAAGGATGCTAAGTGAAATGATGGTTTAAAGAGGTTATTGGGTGAGAAACAAGGCTAGGTGTTTCAAGCTATGCGAGATGACCTTGAAAGTTAACCATGTGATTAAAACAATAACGTGGCTTGATTACGACAATTTGTTTAAGGAATAATTCAGGTATCTTAATCATGTTAACATGCATTTTGATGTGGAGGAGGAGTTTGAGGTGTAATTAGGAGCTTAAGTGGTAAGTCTAATCAAGGTTGAAGTGTAAACATATTTTCATGCAAGGATTCCTATAAATAGGCAACTTCAACAAAGAATTTCTCACAACTCATTCGTGCAATTTCAATCAAATTACTCTCAAAAGATCCAAAATCTTGTCTAGTTTGTTAAGGAGGGCTGTTGTTCATTGTGGATGTAAAAAGGTAGCCATTTTGGTTAAGAGAAGGCGAGAGGGTTAGTTGTCGGGTGAATCTATGCAAGGTGCATTTTCAGAAGGCTACAGGACTTATCCTTTGAAGTTCAGTTTTGCAATTTTGAAGTAAGAAAGTTCAGACATTTTAGAACAACTTTGTAGAAGGAATTTTTGACAAAAGAGTAATGGATTCTAAGTTATATGTTTTTAAAGTCCGATCGTGTATTCTGGACAAAAAATTAGGCAAGATAGGCAAAATTTTCATGTTATAGGAGTTATTTTGGTTATTTGTAAGGAAATTTTTAGAGATTTTCATAATCAAACGATTAACTAGGGTTATAATGTGAAATTTTCAGTTCAAAGAGGCTTAAAAGGAATTTACAACAAAGGATCCATACAAGTATTGTGAGTAACAACATAATTTCTAAAGTATTTATTGAACAAGATTTCAAGCTCTGCAAGCAATAGCTTGTAAGTAACAAAATGTTTTAAATGCTATTTACTAAACATGTTTTCAAACAACACAAGCAATATCTTGTGAAATGATTTATAAAACATGAATTTCATATTATTTCAAGTTATGATTTACGATAAATGTTTATGAACTGATATTCAAGTAATATCATGTTTGAATGATTTCATGATGAATTTCAAGGAAAATATTTCAATATTTTTAAATGTTTTCTCCATGCCTGAATATATCATGAGACCTATTATATACATGTGGTTAACTCCATACTGATGGTAAGGGTTGACGAGCCTCTAGTTTATGGGCCATCAGAAAGGGTATATTTTTATGCCTTAAAGGAGGGGGATAGCTTCCCAACGACTGTTCCATCTTGAGACGAAGGAGTAAATATTGTCCGTGGCTATGGAACACTGTCTCCAAAAACTTATGCAAATGTTTCAAGTATCATGTTATGAAATGACTGTTAACTGATAAATGTATTAAAGCTTCAAGTTTTATAACAAAACTGTTTATGAAAACCTGTTTTCTAAAAATCGTTGCTCACTAAGTCTTTCGCTTACCATTTTAAAACGTTTTTCCACTTTTCAGGTTCAGATTATGGAATCTCTGCGTGCTGAACTTATTGTTGCCAGGCCAACTTAGTTTTTAATCATAAAAGGAATGATTTTGTTTAAAGCATTACTGTACTTATTCAAGAGTTTATACTTTCATGTTTGGTATATTTTTACTTAGTATTCATAAAAGGAATTTCAAATGGGTTACACTATAATTTCTAAAGTATTTTTAAGTTTAAAAGCTTTCGTTGTTAAGTTTTTCATGTATTCATGCCAAGGGTTAGTTGGAGACGTTTTGGAGGTGAATGACTTCAGCTGACATCACACCACATCTCGGGCCAAGCAAGTAGGTGCTCAAGGTAGGGTGTGACATAAACGATCAAATTATATAGTCGTCTTCTAAAAGATCGTGTATTACAATCAAAATGAATGATTTAGATCATAATACATGATCGTGTAATTCTTTTAAACGATGGAGAAAAAGCTTCAAATTTAAACAATAGGATAATAAACTCTAAACAATGGCAAGAAAGCCTTCGACATAAACAATTGTATAATATAGTCTTCTTCTAAATGATCTTATATTATGATCTAAACGATGGTTTAGATCATGATACATGATCATATAGTCCTTTTTTTAGTCTCCAAACTTTTAAAAAGAGTTTACTTTGGTTCTTAAAGTTAGGATTTTGTTAACTCTTTAACAGAATGATGAGGTGGCTTATATGTTTGAATGACTAAACTTTAAATTCATCATATTTGTCCAATCAGTAAGTAATAAAAAAATCTTGTTAACTTGTTCTGTAAATCTTTTATTCCAACACAAAACATCATCAAAACACTTTAATCAAATAAAACCCAAAAACTAATTTTCTTTTCTTTTTTTCTCTTAAATCGAATCTCTCACGTCTAATCCTCGATTCCCCCAACCTTTTTTTTTCAAATTAGAATCTTGAAGCAAATCATAGAAACATCGAGTATAATAAAAAAAATAGAACCGACATATCAAGTGTTAACACATCCATGACAATGTCAAATAAACTAAAAAAATAAAATAAGAAAAACCCTTATAGAAAATAAACTCTATGAAAATTGTAGATAACTATTCCCATAATGAATCAAGTTAATTTATATATGATAAATCTATAACCTAATATAGAAGTCACCTCATCATTCTATTAAATAATTAACAGAATTGTACGGTAAATATTAAAGCAAGCTCTCTTTAAAAGTTCAGGGACTAAAACAAATGTTTATAAAAATTTAGAGTCCAAAAGAGAATAATATACCAAGTTTAAAGATCAAAATATGATTTAAACAGAGAAATTATAAGTTATAGTCAAAAGCTTTAAGCTGTTGATGGATGTAGATATATTTAGTTATCTATCATCTAATAACTACCTTCATCGTTGTACATTACCATTTATATATATTGATTTAGTATCCATTTATGAAAAACTACTATAATTTAATGAAATTCCTTGTACAGGGATAAAATTAGTTTTTGTATTTATAATTGTACTAAAAATTACGTAATATAAGATTGGAAGTATAAGATTTAAATTGTTTCAAATTTGAGATTAAAAATAGAGAGACCAAATTGTTACAAACTAAAAATTAAAAAATAAATCTATAGATTAAAACTTCATTTGGTTTTATATTTTTTGTTTTTCAAAACTGAATTTATAAATATTTTTGTACTTTTAAATTTTGTGATGATGTATGTTTTATCGATATTTTGAGAAATAAACCCAAAATTTTGAAAACTTGAAAGAAAATAGTTTTAAAACGTTAGTCCTTGTTTTTGGAATTTAGCAAACAATTCAAGAGATCAAAATATGCGGGAAATTTGAGAGAAAGTGTCATAATTTTCAAACTAATTAGCGGGTCTAAATTATCACAAATTTTATTAAAAATAAAAGGAAGAAATGGTTATAAGTTGAAAATTAAGTAATTAAACAAAAGTATAAGGATGAAAGATGATTTTAATTTTTTTTCTTCTTTTTATAGGATAGAGACATGAGCCTCTTTTACTTTGAAGAAGGCTAATTGAAAATTCAACAGTGTTTTATTATCATGAAGCAACGCATGGCTGGAAATGCACATTTTATCGCATAATCCTAGTGCCATTCTGTAGTCGGTACTTTTAGAGCTAGTAATGATAATCTTCAAATATAATAGAAGGACTTAAGCATGGAATGAAATCAACTCAACCAAGTTTTTGGCGCTATTACCAATAAAGTTTTCTAAAGTTTTTACTTCTCAACTAATTTGTGTGCTAAATTATGCATAAGTTCAATTTCAGCCGAATTGCGTACTTTAGCCAAAAGGTTCATGAGCAAATTTATGAGTGCGATGAACAACCTGAATTCCAGCTTAACCTTGAAATTGAGCGAACATTGCAGAGGAATCGTAGACAACGACAAAGACATAATCAAATAAACATGGAGAATCCCAACAATAATCCTGCCAACCAACAATAGGCCCCAGATCAGAACCCTACTTATCTTATACGATTTCAACCCAGGCATAACATCTCCTGTGTTTAGGGAAAATTCACAATTTGAGATCAAGCTAGTGATGCTTCAAATGATTCAGACTGTGGGACAATTAGGAGGATAAACATGCGAGGATCCTTACGAACATATACAAAATTTTTATTCCATCTGTGTGTCATTTAATATGTTGGGAATAACACATGATGAGTTATGACTAGTGTTATTCCCTCTCACCCTATGTAATGAAGCCAAGCAAATGGACAAACTTTCCCATTGGGATAATCTGATTGAAAAGTTGAAAAAGTTGTTCCCTCCCATTGAAAATGCGAGAAGAAGGCAAGACCTGATGACCTTCGTGTAGAGGGATAGTAAGAATTTAATTAACATGTTGAGAAGGTTCAAGTGAATGATTAAGGGATGTCCTCATCGTAGCATTCTTGGATGTGTCTTGATGGAACAATTCTATTTTGGGTTAAGCGGGATCACAACAATCTGGAGATGTTGTGTTCACAGGTGGGATGCTTCGATCATCTTACAACCAGATTAAAACAATGTTGGACTCATGGCTAGCAATAGTCAAGAGTAGAGGGATGACGACTTCGGCTCGTGAAATAATAATAGGGGAAGTAGAAGAGAGCAAGGTAGAATAGAAGAAGGATCCGATAGGAATGCTATGGTTGCATTACAAGGCCAAGTCACTGAAATGAACAAACTTTTATAGTCCATGGCTCTATCGCAGGTTAATGTTGCGGGGAGTTCTTTTCAAACAGTGCAACAGATAGTTGAGTTGAGTTGTGTAGGCTGCGGTGGACCTCATGGTGTTGATGCATGCCCTATGAACATAGAAACCGTTGCATATATGAAAAATAACCCCTAGTCCAATACTTATAATGTTGAATGGAGAGAACATCCCAATTTTGGTTTGGGGATCAGGGACAAAACGTGCAACAGTGATAAAGTGGTTAATTGAATTACAAAGGTGATGCACCTGAGTATCACCAAAGACGATATCTCAAGAGACCACATGAACCAACTCAACGCCACGGCAACTACAACATTCCTAATCAAGCTTCTTCTTCATCATCATCAATGGAAGCCCTTATGCGCGAATATATGCAGAGGAATGATGCCCTTCTGTAAAGCCAAGCCGCATCCATTAAAAGTCTGGAATTACAAATGGGGCAAATAGTAGTGACATCTCCAAGCGACATAAAGGAAACCTTCCCAGCAACACAGAAATACCAATTTAAGAAGGAAGATCAGGGAAAAAAAAGTGTTAGGCAGTGACACTACGAAGCGAAAGGAACTTGTCCATTCGTGAACAAGAGTCTGAACGTAGGAATCTAACTTCTACCTCTGCTGTTGAGATTGGCAGCTCAAGTAATAACTCTCATTCCTTAAACTTCTCTTTAACTAATGATAATTCTTCCTTGCAAAATAAAAATTTGCTGAATGAGGAAGTGGAGCACACGAGGTGAGGTGAGCAATGTGGCAAAGCGTCTGATCAGGCAACGAGCTCTAATCCCTTAACGCCCCCTCCATTTCCTAGTCGTCTGAGAAAGAAAGGTCACAAACAACAATTCAATAAGTTTCTGAATGTTTTAAAGCAGTTCCACATCAATATTCTGTTTGTTGACACGTTAGAATAGATGTCAACCAATGACAAGTTTCTAAAGGATATCTTCGCAATGATACAGAAGTCTAATTATTTAGAAACATTGGCTTTAATGCAAGAAACAAGCAATATCTTCAAAGGAGGGATATCAGAGAAGATGAAGGATCCTGGAAGCTCCACTGTTCCCTGCTCAATAGGTGGAATGGATTTGGGTCTCGCACTATGCGACCACAAGGCGAGTATCAATTTGATGCCTTTTTCTATCTTCAAGAAATTAGAGATAGGAGAGATACAACCAACACATATGAGACTCCAATTCACAGATAGATCCATCACCAAGCATAAGGGTAAAATTGAAGATGTTTTGGTAAAATTGGATAAATTCTTGTTCCCTGAAGATTTCGTGGTTCTGGCTACAAAGTTGATTGAGAGGTCCCAATTAATTTAGGGCAGCATTTTCTGTTTACTGGTCGTACCCTTATAGATGTCCACCAAGGGCAGTTGACCATGCGCTTGAACAATGAAGAAACAAAATTTAATGTCGTCAACTTGATGAAATTCCCTACTGATGTTAAGAATTACAACACAATTAAAGTCCTTAGTTAGAACTATTGTGAGGGAGAAATATACCGAGAACTGTTTAGCATTGAAGAATTCTTTGAAGACGAGCTCAGCTTGCTTGAGGAAGTGAATATTGTAACTGGTGAACAGAAGTCTGAACTTTTGGACTTGGAAAACGAAGGTGATAAGGGAACTAATCCATCAATTAAAGAACCACGAGAACTAAATCTCAAGCAATTGCCTCAACATTTGAAGTATGCATTTTTAGGAGAGAATGACACTTTACCTATCATTATCTCTATGCAGCTAAGTGGTACTGAAGAAAGAGCACTATACTAAAATGCCATAAAAAGGCGATATAATGGATCCTTGCTGATATTCAAGGCATAAATCTATAATATTGCATGCATAAGATCAAGTTAGAAGAAAGACAAACAAGCACCATTCAATTAGAGAGAAGGTTAAATCTTGCAATGAAGGAGGTTGTTAAAAAGAACATTATCAAATTGCTTGACGCAAGAGTCATTTATCCTATTACAGACAGTGAATGGGTCAACCAGTCTAGTGAGTCCCTAAGAAAGGTGGGATGGCTATTGTGAAAAATGATCAAAATGAATTAATCCCAATGCAGATCGTCACAGGATGGAGAATTTGCATGGATTACCACAAGCTTAATACGGCCACCAAGAAGGACCACTTCACCTTACCTTTCATTGACGAGATGTTCGATAGGCTTCTAGAAAAGAATATTATTATTTTCTGGATGGTTATTCTAATTATAACCAGATCACAATAGCACTTGAGGACCAGTACAAGACAATGTTTACACATCCTTTTGGTACATTTGCATTTTGTGGGATGCCATTTGGTCTATGTAAAACACCAGAAACATTTCAAAGGTGCATGATGGCTATTTTCTCAGACTTCTTTAAGAGATCAGTTGAGATATTCATGGCTGATTTCTTGATATTTGGAAAATCTTTCAAAGAATGTCTAAACAGTTTGGAAGAAGTGTGAAGAGACCTGACTTGTTTTAAACTAGGAGAAGTGTCATTTCATGGTAAACAAGAAATTGTGCTTGGGCACAAAGTCTCCAATGCGGGTCTGAAAGTAGCCTCGCGAAGATTGATGTAGTTAGCAAGTTGCCAAGACCTTATGATGTTAAGCCAGTAAGAAGCTTTCTGGGCTATGCTGGATTTTAGAGAAGATTTATTCGTGGGTTCTTCTAGATTGCCAAACCATTGAGCAATCTTTTATGCGCTAATCAACCCTTTATTTTCGATGAAAAGTGTATCCAAGCATTTCAGGCTATCAAAGATCCGTTGACCACAGTGCCTATCTTCATCATACCAGATTGGTCCCAACCATTTGAACTTATGTGTGACGAGAGTGATGTAGCGATAGGGGCTATGTTGGATCAGAAGAAGAATAAGGTTATCCATCCAATCTACTATGCTAGCAAAGTTCTCAACGAAGCACAAGAAAATTATACCACCACTGAGAAGGAACTGTTAGCTATAGTTTTTGCAGTAGAAAAGTTCAGGAGTTACATCCTTGACTCCAAAGTTATGGTGCATTCTAATCATTCTATAATCAGATATCTCATGGCAAAAAAAGACTTTAAACCGTGATTAATAAGATGGGTTTTATTACTCGAAGAGTTTAATTTATAGATTATAGATCTCAAAGGCACTGAGAACCAAGTAGCGGATCACTTATTGTGTCTTTGGAATGCAGAATTTCAATGCGAGATAAAAGATATTGAAGAAAGATTTCCAGACGAGCGACTGTTTCTTATTAACCTAAAAGAGCCTTGGTATGCAGATATACTCAACTATCTTGTTTGTAAGGTTTGGCCACAAGATTTTAATAGGCAGAATAGAAAGAAGTTGTTTCATGAGTGCCGCTTTTATAGGTGGGATGAGCCTTTCCTTTATAAATTGGACTCATACCATCTATTAAGGCGGTGTGTCCCTGAATATGAAACAATTAACATACTACTCAAATGTCACGAAGCACCATATGAAGGACATTTTGGTAGACAAAGGACGACTGCAAAAGTATTTCAAAGTGTGTATTTCTGGCCTACTCTTTTATAGGACCCGAAGAACTTTGTGGTCAAATGCGACAGGTGTCAGAGGATGAAAAATATGTCTCGCCACATCGAGCTGCCCCAACAACCCATCTTAGAGATCAAACTATTTGATGTGTGGGGAATAGACTTTATAAGACCATTTCCTCAATCTGGCAACAATGTGTACATCTTGTTGGTCGTAGACTATGTTTCAAAGTGGGTAGAAGCAATTTCTATGTTAAACATGATGTGGTTATAATGAGTAAATTTCTGAAAAAGAACATCTTCACTCATTTTGGGCCCTTAGAGCAATTATCAGCGATGAAGGATCCCATTTCATTAATCACGTCATCACTAAGTTGCTTTCAAAGTACAACATAACACATAAGATACCCACTGGCTATCATCTGCAAACAAACGATCAGACAGAAGTATCCAATCGGTAAATTAAGAAGATCTTAAAAAAAGTGGTAAATCGTTCCCATAAGGATTGGGCAAATCACTTAGATTCTGCACTATGGGCGTATCGTACCACATACAAGACGCTAGTTGGGATGTCCCCTTACCCGATAGTTTTCGGGAAAGCTTGCCACTTAACGCTAGAGTTGGAACACAAGGTATTATGGGCATGCAAAAAGTTAAACTTTGACCATTGCTTCACAAAAAAGGAAAGATTACTGCAATTACACGAACTTCAAGAATGGTGTTCTCAGACATATGAGAATGCTAAGATTTACAAGGCAAAGACTAAGGCATGACATGATAACCACATCCGTAAACACGAACTCCACATTGGACAAAAAGTGTTGTTATTCAATTTGTGTCTACAACTATTTTCGAGTGAGATCTGTTCATGATGGTCTGAACCATTTTTAGTCAAGTAAATCTTTTCGTATGGTGCTATGGAGATTGCTTCGCTAGACGGAACAAATGTGTTTAAGGTAAATGGACAACGACTCAAGGCATACATTGAAGGAGAAAAATGTAATAAATTTTCTGTGGAATTATTGTAAAAAGCCTTCTAATATTTACCTTTAAAATGCATGAATGCGTTTTGTATCTTTCAAAAAGATCATATCATTTATGCAGAATGCATTGTTTTGTGCATCACTTTCACGTTATTTTAATTTTTGTTTCACTTTACTATTATTTACATCACAGATTATCCTATATATTGCATTCTTTATCGCTTTCTTTATTGCATTTCTTTATTGCTTTGTAACCTAGGATAAAATATTTTGTGCCTATGGGAAAACTCGTGAAGTTCATGCAATAGGATTTAGGCGAGAAAAATTAGAATTCAAATCTAATTCACCAGGAGTACAACGTAAGTAAATCGAAGCATTTTTAAACGTGAACGATCGTTTAGGGTTTTGAAGGGACGTGCCGACCTTTTGTAAAACGCATTAAATGAAGAAATAACCGTAATGATTACCTAGGGTTGTATAAATATGAATGAAACCGTTCTTCACCCTTTTTATGCTTTCATTAGACTCTTCGCACTGAAAGATTTCTCTCCTTCTCTAACCCCTACTTTTCACTTGAAAACTTACCTCCTTCAACCATCCTTTACTTTCAAATGGCTGGCACATATAAAAAAACCCCGAAATGGCTCAGACCCTTAAGAAAACCTCAAAAAGCTCCTCACAAAAATTCAACATTGAGGATTCCAGGAAGAAGATAGTCCTCAAACAACGAAACCAGCCGTCACCCTAAACCCACTCTGTTAGACCTTATTCAAAGCAATTCGTTCTTGAAGCAGGTGAATGGATGAGGCAAGAAAAGAACTTTTATACTGAATTATCATACCTGGGAATAGGGGTGGAAACCACCATCTTAGAGAACAATTCGTCGCATTACACACATCTGAAGCATGCGCGACAAAAGTGCTTGTTGGCTACAAGGAGATAAATGGCGAGGTGAGTGTGCAAATTCCTTCCCACCTCTTAAGTCAAGAAATTCATAGAAAACTTGCAGGCTACCGAACAAATAAAGGATGAGGCAACGAGAGAAAAAGAAAAGAGGAGGGGGGAAGAGAGAGCAAGAAAGAAAAAAGGATGAGGAGAGGGAATTATGTGATAAAAGAGCTATGAAAGATGAGGAAAGAATCAAGAAAGATGAAGAAAGGAGGCGAGAACGTGAGCGTAAGATGCGTATGATGGTAGAGAAAAGAGAAAAAGATAGAATACGAGTAGAGGATGAATGTCTATACAAAATATCCAAAGAGAAAAAGAAAAATGTCATTTCTGTGGAAGGAACAAAGAGCAAGATGGCAGAAATTCAAGTTGCCAGGAAAAGAAGCATGATGCCCTCACAGACATGAGCGAGTAGGCAGAGAGGGTGGTTGCAGAGAATAGAGCAGCAGAACAACAGAAGGTTGATCATATGGACATTGTAGCAGAAGAGCTAACCCGGGAGATTGAAAGGATGCATCTTGCGGAGCGGTTAGTGGGACCTGATGAGCCTGAACTCCTAAGCTCCCAATGTCCAAAAAGAAAAAAGTAAAGTGGAAACATCAAGACATGAGAATGTTAAAAATGGGAAAACGGTGGGCGCCCCTGAACTATTCAAACTCATTAAGATCGAAAAGGGATTACTACCCTTAAGGGCCCACTACCTGACTTCCTCTGCGGCCCAATTAAGGCATTTAAGTGGGAAAAGTTCTTTGTTAACGAGACACAAATACGATTGGATCTAGTAGATATGTTCTACGCAACAAAGTTTTACCTTGAAGAATTATACGTTGTAGTGGAAGGCGAGAAAGATCCCTTCACCGTGGAAGCAATTAATGAGTTATGTGTATGATTTACCTGATGATCCTGACGCATGTCTAGGCCAAAGAATTATTGATAGCTCGATGAGGAGTGATGCAAAAAAAAAAAAAATTATCCAGCTAATCGCGTGGCCAAGGGCAGAATGGATGAAGACACCAACTGGGAGGTTTAAGCTATTCCACATCAATTAACAACCGAGGCAAAAGTCTGGTTGTTCTTCATAAAAAATGCTCCTAACTCGCCACGACAACACAGTTCCCATTGAATATGCGTTAGCTCTATACTGTATCCTGACGAGGCAACCATTTAATTTGGGGGGTATGATTAACAAAGTTCTTCTTGTCTGAAGGAGGAACCCCAAAGGCAAAAAGCCTTTACCACCTACCGTGGAGAAGTTATGTTTAAAGTACTTGCCCACCCTTGTGAGATACCCGCAAACATCCATGGCGACAGGTAAGTACAATCTCGCTGGTCTTAATCTATTATAACTCTCCATCAGAACAAGGAAGAGGTGCAACGATTACAAATACAACCACTAAGAGATGGAGAGGAGGACGTAAGTGAGGAATCTACACCACCACCATCGCTGCTTAAAAGGAAAACTCAAAATGCATGGGAAGTGGTGGTTTAAATAAAGAGGGTCCAGCTCCTGAGGATCCGTCGCATAAAAAGAGGCACAAAGTCCTTATTAAGTGAATTCTAGTGGAAGACTCACCCGCCAATTCCTCCCATGAAAATCCTTCACCTAGTATAGATGATGATGAAACAAACCCTTTTCCCCTTTCTTGCGAGGAATGTCAAAATTCGACTAGTCCCACTCCAGAAAAAAGTGTCAATCTGCCTCTACCCTCATTAGCTATTTCGCCCAGCCAACATAGCCCTTGCTTAATAATCAGCTAAAAAATTCAACTCCCTTAACCCTCTCCTACATTTAATCAATCAAACTCTTTTACCAACCTCCCAAACACCTCGAGCCTCCCCTACACGACAAATATCTATGTCACCTAGCTAAATTCCCGTCGACCCACCTATCATAGACCTGGAACCTAATCACATTGAATCAAACATAACAGTGATAACTGTGGATGAAAGGGATGCTTAGTGCATGGTGCAACCACAAATGAGGACGATGTTCTTTGTTAAACCATTTAGGAGATGAAGTTCAGCAAGAAGAGGAAATGTTGGGAAAATAGAAAATTCAGCCGAAGACGAGGTTCAAGGGAATCATGTGGATGTAGAGATACCTGATGCGACAGACAATGGTCTTCGCGATGTACTTCATCACATCATCGTGGACCCATGACCATCGTGTTCTAGGCTGTGATTCAAGAAAATGTGGCATTAAAGGAACATATTGCTCACCTGAGCAATCAAGTGCAGGGAATGGAAGCCATAATTTTACACCTCAACTCCTCAGTCACCCAACTGTCAGTCACAATGAACTACCTAACCAGCTGGATGTTAACCCACTTTAACCAGTCACGTCAAATCGCAGAGCGACAACATAGGCAATTTAAGGCAAATATGGACTATACACACACAGTCTTTGTGCAGCGTGTCCCATAGCCTATCATAGTGCCCGAGTTGATTGTGCCCATTCCCCCATCCAAGTGCCCAATTCAACCCGTGGCCATGAAGATTCTAATTTTTGCCTAGATAATTAGCTTTGGAGGTGTATTGTTGAACTTAAAATTTTCATTTACTTAATTCTTTTGTTTGTACTCTTTTTGTGTACTTCAATGCAATCTCTCTTGATCTCATTGTGATCTCTGTTTTTGTGTAATATTGTTACCTTTGCCACATGACTCATTTTGATAATCTTTACATGATCTCCTTTGTCCCGCGCAAGGATAACCTTCATGAGGAAATTTATGCCAAGTATAATTAACTTGTAACTAGACTTAATGCTTTTCCTAGCGAATTAAACTTAGTAAATATTTCTTACATTCTTTAGGCGAGCAAGCTTTACCTTAACCCTCTTTTGTAAACTTTTCAAAGTCCATCATATCATTCACTTTTTTGCAATGAGGACCTTACAATGCTTAAAATTTAGAGGTGTGCGAGGTCAGAGTTGAAGCTTTCAAAAAGACAAGAAACTTCTTTTTCAAAAAAAAAAAAATAGACAAACCAAATGAAGTTTCCCATCTTGGACCTTAAATAAAAATTCCTATGTTGCCGCCTCTCATGTAAGTAAATAAGAAGCAAAGCTTCATCAAAAAGTGGGAGTAAATAAACAAGTGGTGATAAGAGTAATAGTTGAGGAAAGGAACAAACTCATAGAGTTCCTATGATTTCTCACTCAGCACCAAATGTAAATAAATAACTCAAGTAATAAAAGGTTCTTAAGAAAAAGGAAAGGAATTGAGTTTTTTTCCTGAAAACAATGACCATTTCTCAAAAAGAGAAATAATATTTTCTAGGAATGAACAAGTTTTTTTAGACTTAAGCTTGTAGTGTCTAGAATTGAGAAAGATTTTTAAGTTTAAAGTATGCGAAGAAAAGAAGAAGTACTAGAATACGAGGAAATTAGAAAAGCATTATGAGAGGATTAGCACAAGCACAAAAGAAATCATGTGTAGAATCTCATCAGGATGCTTGAGAGCAAACATTATTTTAAATTTTAGGAGTATGATAACTTGTAGAAATACAAGTTATTGTAGCCTCTTAAGTAAAATAATGAATTCGTACCACATGAAAATAGGAGAAAACAGATAGAATAAGTAGGCAATTTAATTACTCTGTGAAAAGCTTAAGGCACAAGAACTTCAAGCTTGTTTTATCCTCTTTTAGTGCTCTTATTGCAGATTATTAAATAAAGAAGAGTGATGCACAACGAAGAGAATATGATATGTGAGGAGATTTTGCCAACCTCTTCTATGCGAGCAAACAGATGTTAGGTGATCAAGACACTAGCAAAGAAAAGAGGTCGGCGAGAATGTCAGAAAAAGGAAAATTGGGGCAGCAACACAACATAGCTACGAATTTTCAGAAGCATTAATGGTGCATGTCGATTTGTCGACGCCCTCTCGTGTATATAAACAGAGTTTCCTACCATTTTAGTGTGTGCACACTTTGGCCGAAGAAGCAAGTTCATCACATTCTCCACTTCCTCTCTAGTACCTTAAGTTTTATTTGAGAGCTTAAAGCAAAAGAGAGAGAGAGAGATTCATTCCCTCCATTATTCCTCCTCACATATAGGCAAACATTAGAGCGAAAGAGAATGAGAGATCAAACTAAACAGTGTTATAATATTGTATTTTTGTTTTTGTGTTTTTATATTGTGATGCTTTGTAAACAGGATATTATGGCCAAGAGGTCTAAAATATTATGTACGAAAGCAATGTATTTCTGCTTCCATTCTCCCATATTTCTTATCCCATATATGTATGATTGAATAGCTAAACAGGAATGAATGAGGTATTCAATATTTAGGAATTTATATTGCATGTAGTAAGAGTTCTGTCTAGTTAAGTGTGAGCATCTTTATCTTGGTCATTCGGCAGAAGAGAAAAAGTAGAGATCATGATTACCAACTACTTGAGAATCACTTTTAGCTGAGCAAGTGGTAAAGAGAATGCAATAATGCATTCATGTCACTAAGCTCATCCTCTTGATACATTACTAAGAGGTCAATGTGTGTGGCACAAAGGACTGAGAAGTGTACCTTAATTGAGGATTAACTACTGCTACTACATTCAAGATGATTAGATATAACGTGTCATGTAACATGTGTACTTGCATCACAAAAGGTGAGCAAGTATGGTATCACACTGAGAAGTGCTCACCTCAATTTAAGGTTACTAGATGTTTGTATCACTTCAAAGTAGTGAAGTGTCATTCAATCTCTTTAGTAATTTAGTTTTCCTTCCTTACCTTGTATATGTGAGATCTAGTTCACTAAGTCACAATTCCATGCTCACCTTGCACCGCCAAGCACCATAGTGTAAATAGCTAGGATACTTCATAGACTGTTCATATGTTTTCTATGTATAGCCTTTACTGCATGTTTTTTCACACAATTAGATAGATTATGAGCTTAAAATTCCCTGTTTTTGACCCTGGACTTACTAGGTAACCTCTCTTCACTTATACTTGGATGATAGAGATGAAAACTTGCATGACAGTGTTTTATTATCATGAATAGCAACACATGGCTGAAAATACATATTTTATCTCATAATCCTAGTTCACCATTCGACAGTCGGTACTTTTAGAGCAAGTAATGAAAATCTTTAAATATAATACTTGAGGGAACTTAAGCATGAAATGAAATCAACTCAACCAAGGGTTAATAGGTTCCACTGTCTAAAGGGGAGGTATCTGTTGACCAGTTACATCGTCTCTTGGGCTAAGCGTAGGTGGTCTGGGAAGGGGTCTGACATAGAAATGTTCTTTACATAAGCGTTATACCTGTTTTATGTGGTTTTCAATGTGTAAACGCAAGGCTATGAACAAAAGAAGTTTGCAGAATCTCTCGCAAGAAGAATAGACGAGAAGATCAAATCATAATGTGAGAAGCAGTTTGCTAGACGATAAGAATGGCAGTTGGAAATAATGTGAGTCGTTATAGAAAACTTTCGAGGGAGAATGCCGACATGCTTAGAGGAATAGAAGTTCTTCGCTGAAAGTTGTCTATAAAAGAAATCCTTCTTCACCAAGGAAAGTACACTTGAATGAGCCTCACACTTTAAGGGAGGCCTAAATGGACCAAAAACCTAGAGAGTGTAAAAAAGGAATAGTTTTCTGATGTATGTGAAAAATGTTTTTCTTTCTTCTTCTTTGGTCATACGGTGAGTGAGAACTTAGAGTTTGAGAGGTGGAGGTTCCATTTCCCATTTTCCTAACTTGTATTCTTCCCATTATTCTATCTTCCATTTTTGTATTCTTTGTGTAATATTTATACTATTCATATTGTACAATGGTCGAAGACTTACATTCTTTATATATATCACATGTCTATACCTTTTCAATTCATCATGTCTCTGCTTTCCATCAGTTAATGTGTTATTGATAGTTTAGATCAGTGATAAGTTCTTGATAGGAAATTTCTCTTATCAGTCTTATCATGTTAGTTGAGTTATTCACATCATTTAGACAACGTAATTCACCAACTACCTGATAGGGTAAGTAGCAAGGACAAATGCCTAACGCACGCAAAGAAGAATATTCTCTTTCTTTTCAAGATAACTTCTATCACTTGTATCTCGAAAGGTGAACAAGTGGGGCACTAGGTTACGATAGGTTGTTGTCCTTAATCACGAAGTTCTATACGTTCACTACTACAAAACTGGCAGTACTTGATGCCAACAGTTTTGATATTCTTGACAGTTTTAAGAATAAAAACTGTCAAGTAAAATTTGATAAAAACATCAAGAATAACCAAAAGTGAAAAATATGCATAATTTTTTCTTTATATTTTAAATATTTGACAAGTTAAAAAAGTCAAGATTAATTTTTATTACTTGACATTTTTTAATGTTAAGTAATATATTTTTTTCTCCATTTTCTAAAAAAAAATTCCTCTTTTTTCCTCTTTTTTTTTCTATTTACTCCAATTTCTAAAATAAAACTTTTCTCTTTTTTTTTTCCCAAATTCTAGAAAACCTAACTTTTTCCCAAATTTTCCTTATCCTTTATCCTGCCGATGATTTCTTCATCTTTTTCTCAAACTTAACTACAAGAAATTCATTATTCAGTGACAAAGTTTTAGTGACACAAATAATTTTTGTCGGTAAACGTTCGTTTATAATGATGCAAAAAAAAGTGTCACAAAAGATTATTATTATCAACACATTTTAAATTTGTGTTACTAAATGATGTCACTAAAAATTAAATAGTTTAGCAATAAAGTTAAATATTGTTAAAACTTCAATTAAATAGTTTTTTATTTATATATTAACAACAAACTTGAAATTTTCCCACTTTCTTTTCAGTTCCCTTCCAACTTTTCATTAATTTTTTTAATAAATATAGTTTTTCATATTTCCCTTTCTCTCTACCATTTCAATGAAAAGAACCCTTCCGAAACCTCCCCAACCTCAGTTTCACCATCTCCACCAATCGACCATGCAAAAGGGAAATCTTTCTCATAGACGGCAACCCACAAACATTTTGGCTAGTCACAGAAGGAGCTTCGACGAAATCGACCAAGGAAGAACAGGTACATTTCTTCGTCACCGCACCAGTAAGGTGGTTTACGACAACGACAAGATGTCCTATCATTCTTCTCTTTTTTCATTATCAGTTGCGTAAGAAGTTCTTTCATGAGTTTATAAGTCTGCTCAAGCAACCCAAGTAGTCCATAATCATGTCATATCTTGTGTTTCTATGAATGTTTCTTAGTGAGTCGAGAAGGGGTTTTCTAGAATACAATATTTAAAAAACATGCCTACACGCAAGCGAGTTTTGGTTTTCACTTGATAAATTTTGGATTTTTGTTAGGTTTTATCTTGGAAGATTGTAAATTAGTGCAATTTTTTTGGAATTTGGAGTTGATAATGATCAGGGATGATTTTCTGTTATAACGTGGACGAGGAAGAACACAAGATTTTTTTGTTGGGATTTATTTTTTGTGAGATTATGAGAAAAAATGATATTAGTTTGTGCTTGTAAGGTGTTTGACGATATGTATCAAAAGCTTTAGAAGTCTTTTTCTTTTTGTTTTGCATTGTGTGAGTGTGTTCTTTTACAGTTTCTTTTGTGAATGTGCTTTGAAATGGATAGGATATGATAACCTTTAGATTGGACTTGGCTGGTGTTTGAGATTGGACATGGATGTGTTTTGAAATTCGGTTTGGGCATCTAAATGTTAAAGCAGAAATTTAGTTTGGTAATTGGCAATTCAATATGTTTTCCTCTATTTACGACGTTTAAGTTAGGTGGAGATGAAGCTATGATAAGATTAAACACTTTTATTGGATCGCTATGGCAACCCTAGAGGGGGTGAATAGGGTTTAATTAAACTTTTTAACAAATAAAAAGTAAATCCAACTATTTAGATATTTTTAAAATTAAATAAAGAACTTTGTAAAATTTGTTAAATAACAAGATTGATAAAAAGATATGAATTGAAGTGTAAACCCGATATTTTCTTGACCTATTTTATGTTATTCTATGTGTTAAAAGAATAAAAGGAAAATGGAAATTTAATATATATATTATCTAAAAATATATATAATATAATTATTATTTAGAAATAAATGAAATAAAGACAAAGAAAAGAAAGGAAGAAAGAGAAAATAAGAGTACGGTGGAATTTGTTTTTTTTTTGTATTTTAACTCATTCACTTCCATTTTCATTTCATCCCTTCCTTCAATATTTTAAGCACCCTTTTCTACAATAAAATTCCAGTGAGATTTCAAGAGAAGAAGGCTGAGAGAGAAAGAAGAAGAAACACCAGAATTACAGTTGAAGAACCCAAGAAGTTTGCAAAAATCAATTCCTCTACAGTTCATTAAGCACACCTCTGGTTTGTTTTAGATTCAGAGCTGCACAAGTAGAATTAAGTGGTGAGGTTTACTTTTATTGAAATCTATTTCATTTTTAAACAAACTTTATGAAGGAAGCTTGAGTAAATTCTGATGTTCTTTAGGTGATTTTTGACAAAGAACACAGGGCAGGTGTTTTTCTCGCGAATTCAGGAGACCTCTGGTTTCTTCTGTATTTCAGAGTGTACCGATGGATTTAGGATCTCTATTTGATATGGTTAGAAATATTATTCAATTTAATACAACTTTTGTAAAGAAATCGTGATCCAAAAATGACTAAAAATAAGTTAAATTTCATGGACAAGATAAAGGGATTGTTGTTTATGTAATTTTGGAGTGGTTCTGTTTCGAGGGCAATCTGAGATTATTCACAAGGAATCAGAATTATATGTCTTAAGGTAAATTCAAGAGGACCTCAAAATGAAGATTTTGATATAAAGAAATCTAATTTTGGTTAAGTATGGAAAGAGATATGATCATTTGAAT
>JBBPDI010000009.1:16826423-16842190 GCA_037974545.1 Cucumis variabilis | reverse complement strand
CATTCAACGTTGTACATTACATTTATCAGAGGATTGCTTTACTCTCCACACCATATTAGTGTTTCTTGATTTGTATAGAACAAACTTAGATTTTTAAGGAATATGATTAGGTCTTGATCTGTACGACATCTTCTGGTGATAAATCATATCTTATTCTTGTTTACGGTAAAAAGGTCTAATATGACATTTTCTTCCATAATTTACAAATCCAGATCTTTGATTTAGAATTCAGACTATTTTCAACTACTACAACTGAATTTTCTTCTACACTTCTCTTGTGTTTTGTTGGAACTAAAATAATTGAATTTTTTTTATTACACGCTTCTCCTGATGAACTATAGTTGAGACCATGCTTATTCGAACTAGATTTTCCAGTATTTAAAATTTGGTTTAGATCATTTGTGTCAGAGTTTAGAATTTTTACAGAAAAGACAACTGTTCATGCTCAGTTTGTACCTCTTTCAGTTTCAGTTTTAAAGAGGATATCACAATCAATAATCATTGATTTTCAACCATCAACTCTTGTATTTTTTTTTTATTTCTGAAAAGCCTGAATTGATGAATCCTCCTTCCATTGATGCTGCAACTAATCAAAAGACATAGTATTCTCTGTTTGACAATTTGAGTCTTCAATGCCAAAGACAGATTCATCTCTAGATATAATACTGATAAAGGCATTGGTATATTCATCGTCCTCATCACTTACATCAGACTCTCCATCAAATAGGGTAGTTCCAAAACTTTTCTTTTGTCTCCTCAGATAAGTCGGACATCCAGCCTGATAATGACCATACCCTTTACATTCTTTGCACTTAAAAGATTTGTTTAATTTGATAACAAATTTAACAGTACTCTTCCAATAAGCATAGTTTGTGTCATCTAATATTGTAGGATGAGTAATTAACAACACTCTTAAGTTATAACAAAAACTTAATCAAAGACAGGCTCCCCTTGAATTTGTGTTTGAATCTACTTGAAGATAAACTCAGGCTCCCCTTGAATTTCAATTCATTGACCGTAGTTCAACTATTTGAGTCTTCTTTCATATTTCTTATCAACATGTGCAACATAAATATCACTTGCAGAACTTCAGTAATCCATCTTCATAAAGAAGGCAATTCGACCACCTTCCCAAATAATAATTCTTCAAGAGACAATTTCTCTGAAATCAATTTTCCATTTATGCGCACATCAAACTAAGCCCATGGCTTAACTATTTAAAGATAACGATAATATATCTCCTCTAGCTTCTTTATGCAAAGATATAGATAAAAGATTTCTATTATGAAGAAAAATCTTTTATCTGTAAATAATATCCTCATCTTTAAGTAATATCCTTTATTTAAATAACCATATTAACAATAATAAAAGAAACTTATTATTTCTTTTTGACAAAAATATCCAACAGGTTCAAATTTAAACAATCGGATAATAAACTCTAAACATTGGCAAGAAAGCTTCAGACATAAACAATCGTATAATACAGTGTTCTTCTAAACGATCGTGTTTTATAGTCTAAATGATAGTTTAAATCATGATACATGATTGTGTAGTTCATTTTAAACTATAGGGAAAAAGGCTTCAATTTAAACAATCAAAAAATAAACTCTAAACGTTGGCGAGAAAATTTAAGACATAAACTATGAAACCCAAAAATTTCTTAGATCCTTGGAACTTATTAAGTTTTGGAAAGGATAAAAGAAAATTAAATTTATAGGAAAAGAGAAGATAAAAATTCTTAGAAAAAGGCATTAAGGTTCTATGTTTAAGTTAAAGGAAATTTAAGTTGAAAAGAGGAAAAATTGGCTAAGTTCACACCTTAGGCATTTTGGATTTGGTGGGTAGCCAAAAGAGTAGTTAAGGCAAGTAGTTAAGGCAAGTAGTTGAGTCGTGTTTTGGATGTTTTGGCAATGTTGGACTTGTTAGGCAAGAAGAAGGATAAGAGGTTAGTAGACAAAGGATGCTAAGTGAAATGATGGTTTAAAGAGGTTATTGGGCGAGAAACAAGGCTAGGCATTTCAAGCTATGCGAGATGACCTTGAAAGTTAACCATGTGATTAAGACAATAACGTGGCTTGATTAGGACAATTTGTTTAAGGAATAATTCAGGTATCTTAACCATGTTAACATGCATTTTGATGTGGAGGAGGAGTTTGAGGTATAATTAGGAGCTTAAGTGGTAAGTCTAATCAAGGTTGAAGTGTAAACATATTTTCATGCAAGGAATCCTATAAATAGGCAACTTCACCAAAGAATTTCTCACAACTCACTCGTGCAATTTCGATCAAATTACTCTCAAAAGATCCAAATCTTGTCTAGTTTGTTAAGGAGGGCTGTTGTTCACTGTGGATGTGAAAAGGTAGCCGTTTTGGTTAAGAGAAGGCAAGAGGGTTAGTTTTCGGGTGAATCTGAGCAAGGTGCATTTTTAGAAGGCTATAGGACATATCCTTTGAAGTTTGGTTTTACAATTTTGAAGTAAGAAAGTTAAGACATTTTAGAACAACTTCGTAGAAGGAATTTTTGACAAAAGAGTAATGGATTGTAAGTTATAAGTTTTTAAAGTCGGATTATGTATTCTCGACGAAAAATTAGGCGAGATGGACAAAATTTTCATGTTATAGGAGTTATTTTGGTTATCTGTAAGGGAATTTTTGGATATTTTCATGATCAAAGGATTAATTACTGTTATAATGTGAAATTTTTAGTTCAAAGAGGCTTAAGAGAAACTTACAACGAAGGATTCATACAAGTATTGTGAGTAACCACATGATTTCTAAAGTATTTATTGAACAAAATTTCAAGCTCTATAAGTAATAGCTTGTAAGTAACAAAATATTTTAAATGCTATTTACTAAACATGTTTTCAAACTACACAAGTAATAGCTTGTGAACTGATTTATAAAACATGAATTTTATATTATTTCAAGTTATGATTTACGACAAAATGTTTATGAACTGATATTCAAGTAATACCATGTTTGAATGATTTCATGTTCAAGTTCAAGAAAAACATTTCAATATTTTTAAATGTTTTCTCCATGCCTGAATATATCATGAGACCTATTATATACATGTGGTTAACTCAATACTGATGGTAGGGTTGACGAGTCTCTAGTTTATGGTCCATTAGAAAGGGTATATTTTTACGCCTTACAGGAGGGGGATAACTTTCCAACGACTGTTCCGTCTTAAGACGAAGGAGTAACTATTGTCTGTGGCTATGGAACACTGTCTCTGAAAACCTATGCAAATGTTTCAAGTATCATGTTATGAAATGACTGTTAACTGATAAATGTTTTAAAGTTTCAAGTTTTATAACAAAACTGTTTATGAAAACTTGTTTTCTAAAATCGTTGCTCACTAAGTCTTTCGACTTACTTTTTTAAAACGTTTTTCCATTTTTTAGGTACAGATTATGGAATCTCTACATGCTGAACTTGTTGTTGTCAGGCCAACTTAGTTTTTAATCATAAAAGAAATTATTTTGCTTAAAGCATTACTGTACTTATTCAAGAATTTATACTTTCATGTTTGGTATATTTTTACTTAGTATTCATAAAAGGAATTTCAAATGGGTTACACTACAGTTTCTAAAGTATTTTTAAGTCTAAAGGCTTTCGTTGTTAAGTTTTTCATGTGTTCATGCCAAGGGTTAGTTGGAGACGTTCCGAAGGTGAATGACTTCAGCTGACATCACACCATATTTCGGGCCAAGCAAGTAGGTGCTCAAGGTGGGGTATGACATAAACGATCGAATTATATAGTCGTCTTCTAAAAGATCGTATATTACAATCTAAACGAATGATTTAGATCATAATACATGATCGTGTAGTTCATTTTAAACGATAGAGAAAAAGCTTCAAATTTAAACAATAGAATAATAAACTCTAAACAATGACGAGAAAGTCATCGACATAAACGATTGTATAATGTAGTCTTCTTCTAAATGATCGTGTATTATGATCTAAACGATGGTTTAGATCATGATACATGATCGTATAGTCCTTTTTTTAGTCTCCAAACTTTTAAAAAGAGCTTACTTTGGTTCTTACGGTTAGAATTTCGTTAACTCTTTAACACAATGATGAGGTGGCTTATACATTTGAATGACTAAACTTTAAATTCATCATATTTGTTCAATCGATAAGTAATAAAAAAATATTGTTAATTTGTTCTGTAAATCTTTTATACCAACACAAAACATCATCAAAACACTTGAATCAAATAAAACCCAAAAACTAATTTTCTTTTATTTTTTCTCCTAAATCGAATCTCTCACGTCTGATCCACGATTCCCCCAACCTTTTTTTTTAATTTTTGCAAATTAGAATCTTGAAGCAAATCATAGAAACATTGAATATAATAAAAAAAAAAAGAACCGACATATCAAGTGTTAACAGATCCATGACAATGTCAAATAAACTAAAAAAATAAAATAAGAACCCATATAGAAAATAAATTCTATGAAAATTGTAAATAACTATTCCCATAATGAATCAAGTTGATTTATATATGATAAATCTAGAACCTAATATAGAAGTCACCTCATCATTCTATTAAATAATTAACAGAATTGTAACGGTAAATATCAAAGTAAGTTCTTTTTAAAAGTTCAGGGACTAAGACAGATGTTTATAAAAATTTAGAGTCCAAAAGAGAATAATATACAAAGTTTAAGAATCAAAATAGCATTTAAACAGAGAAATTATAAGTTATAGCCAAAAGCTTTAAGCTGTTGATGGATGTAGATATATTTAATTATCTATCATCTAATAACTACATTCAACGTTGTACATTACCATTTATATATATATTGATTTAGTATCCATTTATGAAAAACTCCTATAATTTAATGAAATTCCATGTACAGGAGTAAAATTAGTTTTTGTATTTATAATTATACTACAAATTACGTAATATAAGATTGGAAGTATAAAACTAAAATTGTTTCAAATTTGAGATTAAAAATAGAGACCAAATTGTTACAAACTAAAAATTTAAAAAGAAATCTATAGACTAAAACTTCATTTGGTTTTATATTTTTTGTTTTTCAAAACTGAATTTATAAATACTTTTGTACTTTTAAATTTCTTGATGATGTATGTTTTATCGATATTTTGAGAAATAAACCCTAAATTTTGAAAACTTGACAGAAAATAGTTTTAAAACGTTAGTCCTTGTTTTTGGAATTTAGCAGACAATTCAAGAGATCAAAATATGCGGGAAATTTGAGAGAAAGTGTCATAATTTTCAGACTAATTAGCGGGTCTAAATTATCACAAATTTTATTAAAAATAAAAGGAAGAAATGGTTATAAGAAACAAAAGTATAAGGATGAAAGATGATTTTAATTTTTTTTTTCTTTTTATAGGATAGTACACATGAGCCTCTTTTACTTTGAAGAAGGCTAATTGAAAATTCATTAGAATAAATAACACCTTTATTAATGTCAGTAAGACTAGAAAAAGGCATGAAATTTTGGTCAGTACAGTAGCATATAATATATATATATACATACCTGGGGAGCTCCAATTCTTCCATAGAGAGAAGATATATTAACAATAATTCCTTTACTCTTCGGAAGCATAAGAGGAATGAAGTGACGCAACACATTTGCTACACCTTTTATGTTCGTGTCTATCACATCTTCCAACATTTCACTAGGAATCTCCCATAACTTCAATTTTTCATTTACCACACCCGCATTATTTACTGTCAAAATTCATTCAAACAATCACATTAATTTCACTATTGAATTAAATCCTAGTAAAAAAAATTCAAAATCTAAAGAAAACTATTTATATAAATATATATACCAACGATGTCAATAGAATCAAATTTCTCCTTAATCGTGTGTGCCATTTCGCGAATGCTATCATTTGATTTCTACAAATTAAAAATTGTAAACATTAGATGGACGAGAGTATTATGAAATCAATTCTTAAAAAATTTTAGTAAAGTAAACAGTAGAGATAATAACATATAATATATCGATGGATGTAGTAGAAAAACTTTATATATACCACCACCTAAATTCAAGAATGCTAAAAAAAAAATTCAAACTCATTTCAAACCGTATAAAGGAAGGAAAATGAGAAGTTACCACATCAAGGTTGAAGAGTAAATGGTTTCGTGGGGAAGCATTGGAGAGTTGAAGTTGAAGTGAATCCAAATTGATTTTGTCACGACCACAACCAATGATTGTATGGCCAAGTTTTGCCAATTCCAATGCCAAAGCTCGTCCTAACCCTCTGCTCACTCCACTTATTAAAATTGTTTTTGTTGTTTCTGCTTCCATTTTCATCTCTCCAACTCCATTAATCCTTTCTTCTTACAATTCTTGATGATCATCTGATGAATTGGTTGTACCCATCATACTATCACAAAATTTTCTTTTCAGTGGAAAATCAATACTTTCTTGTAGGGGAAATTTGTCTTTAATTTGTGGAGACTATGTTACGGTTTGAGTACACACGCGGGGTCGCATTAGCCAAAAGGCACCGCAAACCAGAATCCAAAGCCCAACCGGTTGTGTGGTGTGCTTCATCTCGTCTATTTCAATCTCACATTTGATCATTTGACAGATAATGTTTGATTTTCGATATCTTACAAAATAAAAATTAACTCAAATTTTTCTGATATATTTTGTGATAAACACTAACACCTTTTCAATCAAATCTCACTGTAAAAAGAAAATTTTTAATTCTATCTAATAGTAATTCATATGTTTTAATAGTAAAAGACTATCGATAATAGAATCTAAAATTTTGATATAACTTGTAAATATTTTAATTTATTTTGTTATTTTTAAAAATAGCCCTAAGAAAATAACAATAATAGTTAACTACGGACACAATAATAATAGAATAAGTACGGACAAAAAAAACTTAGTTAAAAATAACAAATCAACAACTAAAGATGAACAAAAACAAAAATAAGTAAGGAAATAGAAAATTGACAATTCATTAAAAATGTATTAGCTATGTTTATATATAGATATAAAAAAAAAAGAACAACTTTATTGTTAGAGAGAATAATATTAGATTACAAATAAGAGGATCTTCTAGAGTTAAAGAGTTAATATAACACTTTTGTCTAAACTTTAGAGTTGGAATCGTATAAAACATAAATTGAAAAGTTGTTCTTAATTTTCAATGGCCATAGATGAATAATAACTATGACATCAAATTCTGAGGCATATCTTTCAACTTAATTTTCAACTTTTGTTAAGATTTTAAGAATTTTGATTGTGTTTTTGGAGTCCAGTGTGAAAAGAGGGGTCTTTATTAGAAACGAAAAGAAAATGAAATAGGAAAATAATAATGGTTATAATAATAATAATAATTATAATAATATTATTATTATTAATTAGTTTTTATAATTTTAGATCTCGATTCTCGTGCATTCCTTCTCCTTTCTCATTCTCCTTCTTCTTCGTCATGCCTTAACCGCCCATTGCAAACCTCACCGTCGACGATCTCTGTCTACACTCACCGTCGAAGCCACCACCGCCGTTAGCCAAGCCGAAGCGTCCCCATTTCTTCCTCGCAACTTCGGCCGTCGCACGTCGTCGAGCGTTTTTCGCTCCGATCTGTTTTCGTTCACGAAGAACCAGCCGTCGGGCGTCCTTCGAGTCACATCCGGTGTCGCGAGCCATCATCTTCTTGAACTGAATTGAGACGCCAGTCCTGCTCTTGGTTTACCTTGTCGTTTTCGTTGTCGTCGCTCCACCTTCGGCCATCGCGTAGTGGGTTTTGTTCCAGTCAAGACGTGAACCGATCCACTCCACTCCAAACCATGCTTCAATCTAATTGAATCTAAGTCGTTGCCTCTGTTTTGTTGTGGCTTGTGGTAAGGTTGTAGTTTATGGGTTTGGTGGTTGTTTTCAATCGATGGGTTGGGTTACCGTTTTATTCTTGAAGGTACTTTTGAAGTTAGCGAGCAAATCCTTAAATTTTCAATAGGTTTGGTTTGGGTTCGATTCTCCATTGACGTGGGTAAGTGTCAAATTCACATTTGGGTGAATTCGATAAATAAAATTATTTGAAAAAATGTTAGATTTTCTGTTTAGTTATGTTTATGATTTGGTTTGTTAGATTTAGTTCGATCAAGAAGCTAGCATAAAATTGAGGTAAGGGATTTCTACTATTGAACCTTCAAAGTTGCAATGTATTGACTGAAAAGACTTGACTGTTATATTAAATAGAATGTATTGATAGTTTACTATTGACTGAATTGACTGAACTGAGGTGGTTGAAGGTTATACATAAGTTGATTATTTTGATGAATCGTCATGCTAATGATTGATTATGTACTAGTATGGATAATTTGACTGTGTATGTGTTAGATTGAAATGATGATGGTAGATTGGACTGTATTTTGCGTTGACTATTTAAATTGATAGAAAGGATTAAGGGAAAATTGTTAGCTTTATTTATGGGGTAGTGTACCTTGCAAGTGTCTTACGAGATCACCACCTATTGTGCATCCTTCGGGAGCACTAGACTAATATGTGCATCCTTTGGGAGCACTAGATTAATAAGTGCATCTTTTAGGAGCACTAGACTGGTATGTGCATCCTTTGGAAGCACTGGACTGATATGTGCATTCTTCGGGGGCACTAGACTGAGCATGTGCATCCTACGAAATCACGAGATTGTTATGATGCATGGTAGCTCCCAATAGGAAGTTAAAAGTTTTACTCTTATCGGGATCAGTAGTGGATCTCTTAATAGATATACTTTTGTACTCACCCATTTTCATGTTTAACTTTTTCAGGCAAACACTATAAGAAATCGAAATAATTCCGACATCAGAAACAACGTCAGTGAAAGGTGCATCGGTGTTGACCACCTTTCTCTGATACAACATTGCTTGCGTCGATGATAAATACATTCTTCCTAGTACAAGAACCAGATGTCACAAAAAGTTTAAAATTAAATTTAATACGTTTACTTTCTACGATGTGTGACATGGTGCACGTTAGGAAAAAGTTAAATAATAATTATTGTTTAAGCTTTTTTTGATGTCTATCTGCCACACGTCGAAAAAAGTAGAAATTGTAACAACAAATTTCCACTTTCCCCGATGTGCCCCCGACGTATGGCAGAGGGCACGTTGGAAAAAGTTTAAATACTAAATTTTTATTTAAATTTTCCTCGACGTCAAGCAGACACACGTTGCGAAAAGTTTAATAATAATTGTTATTTAAACATTTTCTGACGTGCACCCTGTGACACGTTAGGAAAAGTGTACATGTGCACCCTGCCACACGTTAGGGAAAGTGTACATATTGAAGTGACAATGGTCACCTTTCTCCGACGTGTGACAGGTTGTACGTCGGGAAATGTTCACATAATGAATTCATTATTTAAACTTTCCCCATTTAATCATTTTTCGATGTGTTTACTACATACGTCGAGGAAAGGTACCTTCCGCGACGTTTTCGAAGACGTCAGGGAAAGTCCACTCTATTTATTTTCCTTCAACACATAACCGATTGCAAAACGAAAGTAAGAGAAAAATCGATTGAGAGAGAGGAAGAGGAGAAGATCCTTGTTGCTGTTGTCCGTTTTCATCGTCGTTGTCGCTACCGCCACCGCCGAAAGTGTTCCCGTCCGCCGCTGAAACCTAAGGTTGTTATTTTTTTTTTTAATTTTTTTTTTTAATTTTTTTTTTGAGAAATTAGAGAACTTGAATGTATATAAATTTATATTGAATTTTGTTATTTTGAATGTATATATATTTGTATGATATAATGTGTGTGTAAAGTGTATATATATGTATGTATGTGTAAAGTGTATGTATATGTATGTATGTGTAAAGTGTATGTATGTATAAAGAAAAATATATGTATGTACATTTGGAACTTAGAAATTACATATAGATAATTAAAAATGTATGTATGTATATTTGGAATTTAGAGAATACATACATAATTAAAAATGTATGTATGCATAATTAACAATGTATTGAATATAGTAAAATATGCAACAAATATAATGTAGTTTAGATTAAATTTGAATGAACTATATTAAATTTTATGTCATTTGTAGGTTTGACGTCTATAACTAGAGCACTAGAGCATTAGCTTTTTTTTTTTTTTTTTTTGTTAATGTAATTGTTTTAAATTATGTAATTGTTTTTGTATTGAACATATTTCATGTATATTGTTTGTAATTAATGAAAATATTTTCATTTTCATAATTTACTTCAAATTTTGTCACGTCGAAATTTAGTAAATTAACTAAAACAATAAAAACAAAAGAGAAAAGAAATAAAATTAAAAAAATAAATAATAAAACAAAATAAAAAATATTTAAAGCCTTCCCTGACGCACATTTGTCACGTCGGGGAAACCTTTCCGCAACTTGCTGACAACGTGCGCCAACGAACATTTTCCCATCATTGACGTGATCTGCATCGGGGAAAGTATCCTGACGTGTTTTTCCCGACGTACGTGTCGACGTTGACGTTGGGGTAACCTTCCTCGACGTGGGACTACATCGACGAACACCCTATTTCTTGTAGTGAAAGGTAATACAAGAGGTAGACTGACGAGGACTCCTGACCACCATATGGGAACCTAGTTTATTTTCAAAATATGCTTCCACTTATGATCTTTAATCTTTTTCTTTTTTAAGTTTTATGATTAAAGTAAGTTTTGTGATTAGAACAACTACTTGTTCGTTAGTAATTTTATAAATGGTACTTTTGAATTTTTATTTTGTTTAAAATAGGGTCCAAATAAGAATTTTTTTATACCCATTCGAATTTTACAGATTTTATGAACTTTTACGTTTAAACAAAGTGTCTTTATGTTGAAGTAAGGACCTCAACTTAGAAAAATTTGGTCGTTATAGTTGATATAAGAGTCTTAGTTTTAGGTTTTGTAGACTGACTTATGACTTAAGATTTGCTTAAATCTTCAATCCCTCCATTTTGAACTGCAATGAGTTGATGCCTGTGTATAATAATAATAAATTCCTCAAATTTATCACTCCAATTAATTAGAGTATTAAAAGGTCGTCTATACTATAGAATGGGAGATTTTGTAAAAGGAAGTGTTGAATGAAAAATGTTAAAAGAATGGGAGTATAGCAATATACTTAGCCGGGCAGCAGCAATTCTTCCATAGAGAGATATATTAACAACAATTCCTTTGTTCTTTGGAAGCATAAGAGGAATGAAATGGCGCAACATATTTGCTACCCCTTTTATATTTGTGTCTACCGCATCAAAGTTGAAGAGTGGTCTCGTGGGGAAGCATTGGAGAGTTGAAGTTGAAGTGAATCAAAATTGATTTTGTCACGACCACAACCAATGATTGTATGGCCAAATTTTGCCAATTCCAATGCCAAAGCTCGTCCTAACCCTTTGCTCACTCCACTTATTAAAATTGTTTTTTTTTTGTTGTTTCTGCTTCCATTTTCATCTCAAACTTTTCTGAGATTAATAATAATTAATAACAACAACAATAATAATTAAGTACAGATACAAAAAGTTTTAGTACGGACAAAAAAATTAGTGAAAAAAAGCCTCTTGTAGAGAAGTCAATATCTCCCCTCTAATAAAAAAAATTGGGCATTGCAAATTCTCCCTAATCACAACAAGGAGCATTCACAACTAAAAACATAGACAAATATATTTCAAAATTAACAATTTCACCAACAACCGCAACAATAATGATGAGAATCTTACCTCCTGAAGCTTGATTGTAGGTAGCTCCCAGAGAAATTTCCATTATTGTTCAAATTGAAGATCCTTGTGTGAATCGTGTCATCAAAATGCCCGCTCAATCAAATCACTGCCATAAGCTTCTGGATATCTTGGCCTGCGTGCACATAAAATTTTTGGTCTCTGCCTAAGCTTCTACCCACGTTATTTTTGCAACACGCTTGTTGGCTGAAACCTTGTCTCTGTCCACCGTGTTGATGTTACGTCGATAGAATTGCCCACGCCAATTAAATTTGTGGGTAGAAAAGACATTTCCGTCCACAAAACAAACATCGATAGAAAGGTCTTCTTACCCACAACGATCATCGTCATGTCGAAAAAAATAGAATTTCTATCCACATTGGTTTCGTAGGAAGAAATGTTTCTACTAATGAAAATATTTTTGTTGACAGAAAGAAAATTTCTCCCCACACTAAGTTCATCCATAGTCAAATACTTTTTTAATATAAATTTGATTATTAACCACAAATGATACGGTAATAGATAATTTTTATTTCTTTTTTGCCCACATTTCAGAGCTTTCTAACTGCAAATATATTTCTAGCAACACGAAAAACGTTTCATATTTATTATTAATATTGTATGTTTCTAGACTAATTTTCAAATATAAAATGAATTTTCTGGTTGTATATAACCAAATATATCGAACATTGCAACAAAAAATTTAAAAATGACAATATTTTCAACCATTAATATTTTGGTCAAAATATAACATACCATAATTTTTTATTGTGTAATTCCATGAGTTATATTAATTTAAAAAAATATATTAAATATACAAAATAGTTAGCTCAGTTAGAATGTCTTTACAAAAATAGAATCATTTCTGACTCCTTCAAACTACATAAACCTAAAAAAGAACAATAAATTGAATAAGAGCATGCTAAAAATTGTCTATGTGACACTTTAACTCTCAAAACAACACTTACATGCCCTAAGTGTGACTTTGAAACTAAAGTCCAACTAAAATTGTGCTAAAAAGGGTCTTTAACTCTCTTAAAGCCGACCTACAAAGCAAGTTTCAAATGCTTTTAAGTGTGACCACAAAACACAAAACCAACTACAATACATCTGAAAAGTGTTTAAGTGATACTTCTACAAATCATCCAAAAAGCTAAAAAAATGTCATATAGTGTCATGTATGTTCTAAAGCATCCAAAGACCTAAAAATGTTTCAATCAAAACAACAAACTTAAAGTCCTAAAAAAAGTGAAGGTTCAAAGAAGATGCAAATGGCCTAAATATCTATGTGATACTTCTACAAACCATCCAAAAACCTAATTTTGAAATGCATGATTGGACACCATAACTGCATAATAGCCAATATTTCAACTATGTATAAAATAAATGTGAAATGCATGTATGATTGGCTATCGTAACTACATGATAGCCACACATAATATCAAAGCATGCTTTAGTTAATATAAGTTGTTTGACATAGTATTTTCATCTGCATAAGATTATGCTATAATCTTTAGTTACGCTTCAGCACACAACTAAGAAAGTAACACCAAGCAAATTTAATTTGTTGACAGACTTACCGGCTCTTGTTTCTCTGAGTAACTTTGAACCATTTGAGACAAAAGCAGATGCGCAGATGCATAGCGTTAATTCTCATAAAAATGATGAATTCAAAAGTAACTAAATTGAAAAATTATATGCAGGCCTTACATTCGCTTGGTCATTATGCTCAGCTTCTGCTCGACCCTTCAAAATGGCAAATCCAGCCTTCCTCTTATTCTTGCTCAAACCTTTCCTACAATTCGTAACAAGTCTATCAAGCTCCCACAGAGTCTCAGTGTCAACAATATCTGTCTACTTCTATTTCATCATCTTGCTGCAGAAGTTCAAAGTTTCTCTCTTTGATTATCTATTACAACCCACTTGTCCTCTAATTGAGTTAAAATACACCAAGAACAATATCATATATCCCAAAGCACAAGTCTTGTAACTAACCAATACACACATATAACCACCATACCAAATATAAACAATAGTTTATCAATTTTAAAGTTACAGTACAAATTTGATAAATTTGATTCCTCACAGTTTGGATATTAGTTTCAGACTTCAATTTAAAACTTGTGTAGATCTTAAAATTCCAATTACTCCTATATCGTTTGAGCTTTATTTTCAGTTCTGTCTCTATACTTAATTTAAAACTTACCTCTTCAAATATGTTAATCTAGCTATTGCCGCTAAAAGCCCCAAATCTACTGTTCATACAAAGGTGGAATTAGTGCCAGCAAAGAGGAGTAATTGACAAAGTTCATAGCCACCAGAATGAAAAAACAAAAAACATAATTGCTAAACTCAATACTCACAACTTGTGCTATGTTCCCCTAGCAGTCTTTTGGACTCAGTTTTCCAGAATACTTAACCTCTCTAACTCATCCTCATTCCGCCTGCATACATCGTCAAATAGAAGGGTTCCTTTAATTATGATTAAAAACAAATTGCTCCATGGAAAGGATACAAGAACATGTTGCTGCTCTATTGAGAAGACAATTCAGGAGGTCGCCACCACAGAGCCAAAGACCTAGTGCTTTAAAGGTCAAATCGACAATAATCCTAGAGGATGAGAAGACAATGTAGTTGGTAGGCTCCATAGAGCTAGAGACAGTGCGTTAAAGACCAAATTGGTGGGTAGGACATAGGAGCTATATTAGATATGCGGAGCAACACAAATTCAACTTCAAGGATGCAGTTGAGAGACTATACCAATATGACTACCACATCTAGAGACATACATTATGCAGATACATTGCGAAAAATTAACCATTTGAATGCACAAATCAATGGGTTAATGTCAAAATTAAAAACCAGTTCATTCCTCGACACAAAAATAGTCCATTTACTACAACCTTATCAGGATCAACATAGTCAACTTTCTGGAACTACTGTTCATAAACTGTATACAATGAGACTATTAGAAGCACAAGAAGTATGGATGGGTATAGAGAGTGAGTAGTTAACAAACACCTATGCATGGAGTGCCATCTAAAATATCAACAGTTGCAGGAACTGCTTCATTCTCATTCTTCCTCACTAGTGCTTCTACTTCCTTTGCAGTCTCCATATTTTGAGGATATGGCAACTCTACATACAAAGAGATAGAACAATAGAAAACTGTGAAGTAAATAAAAAGGAGTTTCTACATTAATGCTAATTAAATTAAAAAAAAAATCGATAAATAGGCAACCTTCACATTTTCCTGATTTCAAACTAAGAACACTATTGTCGATTCTTGCCGCTAAAAGACCAAAGAAACAAAATCAATGAAAAGAAAAAATCCCATAACCAATTTCAACAATTGAAAGCTGAGAGATATAGTGTTTTACCTTGGGTCCGGTACTCGACGGTCTTGAGGCGAAAGTATTTCACCAGAATCTTGCCGGCGCGTGTCTTTGCTTGGGAGAGATTGCAGAGATTGTGCAAATGAGAGACGCTAAAAGAATCAACCGCTGGCGACATATTTAAAATCGTCGTCGTGGTCGACCGCGGACTGGTTGGAACTGATTCCCGTCGTGGTCGATGTTCGCCGTCAGTCGTGGGTCTTTCTCATCGAAGAAGATATTGCAATGGTCATCGATTGTGGTTCGTGAGAAAGATTGGAGTCGAGCGAGAGACGAGAGAAAATGGAAGATATTTGGTAAATTGCCAAAAATAGGCTGAAAATGTGGTAGAAAATGAAAAACAGAATTAGTTTTGAAAAAATTGAGATTTAGGATAAATTTGGAGTGAAATGTCCAAAATACCCTCATCCCTTTTCTTTTCTTTTCTCTTCAACAAAAACAACAATTCCCTCCTAAACCACTTCGTCTTCTTCACTTCGATTTCGTCTTCTTCACCTCGACTTCAACTTCAACTTCGACTTCGTCTTCTTCACTTCGATATATTTGACCTCACTTCGACTTCAACCTCGGTTTCGTCTTCAACCTCGGTTTCGTCTTTAACCTCGGTTCATTTCCTGTCCACGCCCATTTCTTTGGTTTTGACTTCCAACTTCCTATTTCAATGGCGTATTCACC
>JBBPDI010000009.1:16787628-16807356 GCA_037974545.1 Cucumis variabilis | reverse complement strand
TTAATTTATTCCTTCTTATCTCTTATAATAGTTTGCATATTTCTTAAGTACAATAGTTGAATTCTTAACCAAATTCCGAAACACAAAAACTGTTTTTTAAAAACTATATTTTTTTTAGCTTTTAAATTTTAGAATTTTTTTAAATAGTTGGTAAAAAGTAGATAACAAAGGAAGAAAAAAGGAAAAACAAAGTGATTTGCAAACATGACCTAAATTATTGCACAAACCAAAAGAAGTTTACACCAAAACTTAAATAGGGAGGGAAATAAATTTTATTTTTCAACTTTTTAGGGACTATTTGCCTATTTGGCACACCAACATGAGATGAGTTGAGTTGGTATAATATACTAACTCAATGTTTAGTCCACCAACTTTACATGTTGGTGGAGTTGTGTGGGTATTATACGAACTCAACCGAACGCTCCCTTCTCTCCAATGTTTCTAATGTGTGTTCACCCATCAACCACACCATTGGCAATTACCATTGCTACACTTCAAGAACCAACTTCGACAACCACTTTCACACATCCAAGTCTGACAATCACATCCAACAACAACTTCGACAACCAACTCTAACCAGCACCTTTGTGTAACAAATATGATGACCAATTTTAGACTTCAGTAACCACCTCTGATAACAAACTCCTTAATAAAAATCAACTCCGACGAGCACCTTCACGTAATGAATTATAAACTCCGACAATAAAATCTTGTGACCAACTCCAAGATCATTTTCGTGTAACTGACTTTTTCCTCCAACAACTACGACCTTTAGGAAATATCCTATCACACCCTACCCCAAACACCCGCTTGCTTGACCCGAGACGTAAAGGTAAAGCCAGTCGATGTCATTAATCTTCTGAATAACATCAATAACCATAACTACTCCATTTTTTACAATGCTATACAACTTAGGTAAATTAAAACTTATACAGCGAAAACTAATTAAGAGAAACAACTTGAACAACTAATTCTTATACTATAGACAGGTAGTCGAGGGTAAATGCCATTAAGTACAAACTTTAATTTACAAATCAAACATAAATTTAAAACAACACTTAACCTTATACAAAACCATGTACACGATAAGATTAAAACTAAAACTGACCCTTAGAAACTAACTATTAACAACTTTCACACAACACTCTGAAGACAATGGTCGGGTTCTCAGATCACGAACTTTACATAAAAAGTAGAAAAACATTTTGAAAGGGTGAGCCAAAAAGCCCAGTGAGTGATGACTTTATAAAACAGACTTTTAAAACAAACATACTTTAAACATTTCATAAACATATCATAAAATCTTTAAGAATTCTCTATATACTAAACACTTTTTAACAATCAAATACTTATTTAGTTCTATATACTCTATACCCTAAAAAACATAAACAAGATAGCAGAGCTCCTTCTGTCATACTATCCTACTAAATCTCGAATAAATACTCAGTCAGGATAGCAGATCACTGATCATACTATTCCTGTCTGAACTCGATCAAGATAGTAGAGACCTGATCATACTATTCTTGCCTAAACTTGATGGCAACGGTTAAGTGGTCAGCATAGCCCTATACCCCTGACTGTGCACATTGACCATCGAGAACTCGGTATATAGAGTACCATGATTTTCTCTTTAAAAACATTCTATTAACCTCATGCTTTTCCTAAATCATTACTTGTAAATCTTATAAATACATGCTTGCTAAAAACGTTTCTAAACTCATGCTTTAGATTACTTTAATAAATAATACACTTTAACACTTTTCATAAACATATTGATAAATAGAAATAAGATTCACTTAAAAGCATACTTAAATAATAGCTTTTAAAATATATTAGAATCGTTATTTAGAAATCACTTTACTAGTCATAAATCATAAGTTGAAATAACTTTAGTAAACTCATTTTTCACTCACTGATCCTAGATCAAACCCTTGGTCGATAAGCTTGCCCAATTTTCTCTTGTCCTGAAATAAGGAAAAACAACTCTAATTAATTCCTTTTTATTATAAAACATTAAACATAGCCCCAAAACACTTAGAAAAGCCTTTCTAAAACTAAAGCGCATGTCCAACATGCCTTGCTAATTTCTTAAACTCGGCCACTGCCCAAAACCTCATTCTCGGCCAGAACTCAACTTCTTCTTTAGAGCTTTATAACTTAAAATCCAAAACTCAAATAAAAATATATCCTCCTACAAAGTCGTTGCAAAAGGTCTTAATAATATTACCTCAAAATGTCAGCGAAAGATTCAACTGAATACATCCTGTAGCCTCCTTGGAGTAAAGACTATTAAGTTTTCACCTGAGAATGACCTTCCTCTCTTCTTTTAACTCAAACTCAACTTTTCCTTTCCCAAATTAAACCAACAATCCTAATATAGAAAAAAGACTCAAAATAGAAACATAAAAATGTTTGAGGCTAAAATCACTCAAAACACTTGAGTGGATTGTCAGAAACTCAATACTAAAGTTCGCCTATTATAGAGTTCCTTGAATGAGTACAAGTTGACACCTCATCCTTGCTTAAGTCCACCTTAAACCTTCTTAAGGCACCTCCTGCTTATTTTACACCTTAAAATGCATGCTAATAAGATTTTTACACCTTTAAACCACTTGCTCTTATCTGGCCACATAGTTGTCCAAAACGCATAGCTAACTTCCAAGGTCGTCTCGCCTAGTTTCTCGCTCAGACTACATAATCCAACTTAGAAAAGTTATAACTTAAAATCTATAACTCTTTTGATAAAAATTTCTTCTATAAAGCTTCTCTAAAATGCGTTAACTACCTTTCCTCAAAATTTCAGATCAAAATTCCAAATTATGCGTTCTGTAGCATTCTGGGAGTGCATCTTGCTCAGATTCACTCGTGAACTGACCTTCTCGCCTTCACATATCCAAAACACCCAGTAGTCTTCCAAAAAATATTAGACACCGATTATGAACTTTCAAGACCAATTTGAGTACAAATACCCAAGTGAGTTGTGAGAAACTCCTTTCTGAAGTTAGCTAAAACGTCCAACCTCTTCAGTCCTTTCTTGCCAACCTTAAACACTAAAAAACACTTTTTATTCTTTATATCTATTTCGCCAAGCCAACCCAAAATGTCTAAAGTACTATTCTTTGATACCTAACCCAAATTTTTCCTTCTTTCAAACCTCTTAAACTCTTTGAAAAATCTATACTACCTAAAGTTCGCGTCTTACATATCACCTTTGATAATCAACTTCGACAACCACCTTCAACTTTGGGCTCCAACAACACTACATCTACTATAAACTTCAACGAAAATCATCTTTGATAATCAACTTTAATAAAAAGTGACAACTACATTTAACAATGAATACCAACATTTACTTTAGGCAATCAAGAACGACAAAAACCACTTCTAATGATCAATTTCAGCAGTGATCGGCCAACTTCAACGATCGTCTTGAGCAACTAACTCCAACCACTAATTTTTTATTTTTATTTTCAACAACTAACTCGACTCCAATAATATACTATGAAAAGAAAAAAAACTCGACTGAAAAAAGTGCTTTTAAGTACCAAATTACAACGAAATTGAAATTATTAGTTTATAATGCTTAGTAGTCATCTTCTGTAGTTTGATATTGAGAAATTTTCTAAGGATGACATGTCATCCTTATACACTTATTTGTCTCAAGCGTCTAGAAGATCGATTTCTTCTTAACAACATCACCTCAATTGATGAAGATGCACTATTCGTATTTACTTTGTAGGACTAACCAACTTAACTATTTTAAAGCATATACTAGTTTTTTATATGCATGAAATTGAGTTTTCTTATTGTGTGCACACAATTTTTATATAATTGAATTCACATATAAAATGTGTTAAGAATTTGAAAAAATATGTATGTAGTTGAATAGTGGAGCACAAAACAAAGCAAAAACAAACACAAATAACAAAAAAGTGAGCATAAAATGAAAATTTGTTCACACAATTATATTTTTATTTAATTGAATTCACAAGTGTTAAGGATTTGGAAAAGTATGTATGTAGTTGAATTTTGAAAGAAAAATCAAAAGAGAAACAAACAAAAGTAACAAAGAACCAAAACATATTTTATAAAGGTTATTATATATTGAATAACGTTATAAAAAAAAAAAAACCAATGTATAATGCATTTTGTTGAAGTCAATAAGCCATTTTCTTTTTCTTTCTTTCTTTCTTTCTTTTTTTTTTTTTTTTTTTTTAATAAATTGACTTTCCCCTTTGTCGTCCACTTAATTGTCTATTTTCTAATAACGTTTACAATCTCTTTTTCTTCTCTTCGTTTTGGAAAAGATGGCATTTTCAATCTTTATATACTATTGAAAGGGAAAAAAGAAACCAATGATCATATCTTAATTTAATTTAGAACTAGCTTAGTATGCTTAAGACCTTTTGTTTATTATTATTATTATTGTTATTATTTAGAAAAGTAGTATAGTAGAATATTAGAAGTATATAAATGTAGAAGAATAACACTATTATTTAGAAAATTGATTACATAAGTAGGCCTTGTTCTTCAACCATTGAATTAGTCCAAGTTGATAGGCAAGCCCATTAGGGCAAAGTTTCCATTCAACGTATACTTATAAACTTGGTTTTTTATTTTCAGTTTTTATGCATGTTGTCAATCTAATACAATAAACTAGAGCTAATAATGAAACCCAAATGTTCAATCTACCCTAAAATCTAAATTGTTATAATAATAATAATAATAATATTTTCAAATATTATAAAATAAACCAATATATATATATAGTGAAATGTCACTCATGCATTTATTCACACTGATAGATACTATTATAATCTATCACCTATGGGAGAACTAATATTAAATGAACACACAAAACATTTTATAAACCAACATTTTGAACATCCGGCAATTTTTACTTTACTAGAAAAATTGTTTTAAACTGTAAAACTCTTGAAAATATATACAAATATAGTAAAACCTCATGATCTATCAATAATAAATAGTGAATCAACATCTATAAGTTCTCTATTATGTCAGATTTGCATTGTTTTTTTTTTTCCTTCTTTGGTTTTGAGAGAAAAAAACTTTCTATAAAAGAATCTCATACATATGAGTTTAAAATTTTGTATTTCATTTTAGATTAATTTTTATAAATATAACAAATCGAAAAATATTACTATCTATGTAACAAAATGAAAAAGTCTACGAAGCTGATCATTTTTTTTAAATATATCAGGTTTACCCTTTATTTTCATCATCTTTCTTCTCTTCCTTTTCTGCAATTTTTTTCATCGTCTTCTTCTCTTCTTCTTCTTCAATTTTTCTTTTATTTTTTTCAAGTGTTATTTGGTTTAAGATCGTGTACCAAATATAAAACATCTATTTAATTTTTTTTCAAACTTTTATTTGGTTGTTCAAAATCGTGTGTCAAATATAAAAAATCGTGAAAAAGAAATCATTCAAATATTGTGTAGCCAATCGTCTACAAAAATAGACAAATCTAAGATATGTACCATAGAATCCCAAAAAAAGTATTTAGATTTGGATAGCCAAATTTAAACAATTAAATTTAAATGATCGTGTACCAAATATAAAATATCTATTTTTTTAAAAAAAAATCAAACAGTTATTTGGTTGTTTAAGATCGCGTGCTAAATATAAAAGATCGTGAAAAAAAGTCGTTAGGATATTTTGGATAGCCAAATCTAAACGATGGTCTACAAAAAATAGTCAAATCTGAACGAACGTCCACCAAAGAATCTTTAAAAAAATTGTTTAGATTTGGATAGCCAAATTTAATCGATTAAATCTAAACAATTGTGTAAAAGAAAATTGTTGTGATTTGACTACCAAATAATTTAAACAATCGTGTACAATTTTTTTTTTTTTTTGAAAAAATTGTTTAGATTTGGCTAGGAAAATTTAAATGATCAAATCTAAAGGATAATGTACCAAATCTAAATATCGTATAGCAAAGTTTTTTGAAATCTTTTTTAGATTTTTGGCTAAAATGATCGTGATAGCCAAATCTAAACAATTGTGTAACAAATAATCTTGAAAAAAATCGTTAAAATCGTTTAACAAATATATTAGTCGCGTTGGGTGCCAAATAATCATGGGACATTTTTAGTATTTTTTATTGTGGGACTGTGGACTTTTTTGTTTTCGAAATTGTTTTATACATGGTAAATATTTTGCTGTTTTGTTAAATTTTTTAAAATATTATTTTAGTCTATATATAAACTTTAATAATATTTAAATTCAATTAGATATTCATTGAAATTGGTTAAAACGTATCAAGAAGTTTAAAGGGTAATTGCAAAAATGGCAAAATAAGTTATAATAATTAATTTTATAGCACGCACAATTTATTATTTGACAAAATGACAAAAATGAATCTCAACCCACATATTAAGAGGTACAATGTCACAAATTCCCTCGTTATTAATATACGTTTGATACACCTTATAAACGTTTGATACACCTCATACACCTCTTGATACACCTGATATTTTTTTGATACACTCGACATTTGATTGATATCGATACACTTAATACTCTTTGATAAACTAAATACCGTTTGATACACATCTGAAACATTACTAATATATGTTTGATACACCTGATACACTGCAGATAAATTTAGTATTCTTCACTTATACAATTGATTGATTAAATGTAATTGATATGCTTGAAGTCCTACTTATTCACTTGATATACTATTGATATACACTTGTAAACTTGATTCATATACTTGATAATGAATTACTTTACTGATGTGCTTTAATAATATATTGTTGATATACTTGATAATGATACATTAAGTTAAATTATTCATATACTTTAATAATACTGTAATGAACTGCATAAAATTTGAAAAAACGAAAATCACGTACTAAGTATATGAACCAATTAATACATAGAATATAAGTATATCACAACACTAATATACGAAACTGAGACAAAGTAAAACAAAAAGTTAATGTAAAAAATAAAACAAAATCATTTGGAATCAGATTCAACTCAAAATACACATCGACGAAAGTAAAAAAAAATCACAAATAAAGTTAAATTACTCTGATCAACAACCATTGTATTATATTTCATATTGCAATTATTATACTATTGATATTTTAAAATTAAGATTAAGACAGAAATAATAAATAATTTTTCTAGTATAAAAATATACAAATAATTAGGGCCTTAAAAAGTGGGAGAATAAATAAATGAAGAGAAATAAGTTATGAAGGGTAGTTCAAGAATAATAACAACTTTAAGATAGAGAAGTGAAAATTTTGTTATATTTGCAAAATTCTAAAACAATATGTTATAATTGCTATATCATATTCTCAAAATGCTATCTTATGCAATTTCCCAAAGTTTAACGTAGGAAAAGATATTATGTGAATAGGTCCTGACAGTGACAACAATAGAAAATGTTAAGTTCTCGTCAAAGAATTAAACTTAAATCATCCATTCACTCAAAAATTTAGACAAATTTAATTATATACTACTAATACTTCTTACAATGTAAGGACTTAAACACATAACCTGGCTAAATCACATACTATGTTTAAATTAGTCGTTGAAAACAAATTTAATTATATATCACTTACCCTCTCAATTTTTTTTTTTTTATATATAAGAATTAAACTTAGATTACTATTTATATTTTAGTTTTTGAAATTTAAATTTATAAGACTCCCACTATTTTCATATTTATCGTTGATGTTTAAGTTTTTGTTTTTTTGAAAATTCGATTTGGAAATTAGAATTGTTCTACTGTTTAGTTAGAAAAGTTGAAAATGATAAAAATGAAATTGGTTGCAAACAAACATAATTATTAAGAATTAAATACTTATTAAACAAGGTCTAATTATTAAAAATGCACTTAGCATACCCTAATAATAAACAAGGGAGAACGATGATTTGGTATTTGGTAATAGAAGACAAAAGCAATTAGTTATAATGTACGAAGGATTATTTGTTTAATTTTAATATATGAATCATTTGAATATAATGATTAGTTTATTTAATAAAATACTGATTTAAAATAACTTGCTTGATCGTTCAGCATCTTGATATTAAAAAATGGAATTGTTCATAATAAGAATAAAAACAATACAGAGTTTCAAACAAATTATATTTAAATGATCAATTTTTACTCTAATTAAAGCTCTCCACGATTCAAGTTTACTTCCATCCTCTTTTCAAAATTTTCTTCCATGATCCAGTCTTTAATATTGATGAACTTATCAAAGTTGACAAATTGGTTTTTATCTTCAATAAATCTTATTACATAGTCCTTTAAAATTCAAACAATAATCTTTGTAACCTATGTTTTTTAAGTACAATAATTATGGTTGAAAATGTCAAGAAAATGTCAAAATCCACCTCTAAGCTGACACATTTTAAAATAATAAGAACAAACTGATTTGTAAGAACAACAGATTATTTAAAACAAAGATGGCAATACATGGCCACAAATCCTTTGACTATTTGCAAGATAAGAAGTATATATAGTATGAAACAAACAAGATTATCTTTTTCAAATAAATGATGGTATAGATATATAAATTAGTGAAATCTTTGATTATACGTCATGTAATTTTCTTTTAATTTTTACATGTTCATTAATTTAAAGACTAATTAATTATCGTAGAATTATCACGTTCTATTTAAGATAAAGAAGTAAAAACAATAAGAAAAAAGACAAGAGAAAAGTGCAAGAACAAAGAAGATTTAATTAAATTGATCTATAAACAGACTGATAATGATTCTTTAGGTTTCTTTTTTCTTTGTTACAGACGGAGACTACATCTTTAATTTGTCGTCTATATTTATATAACAAAGTCTATTTAAATTTGAATCAATGTCATTTTCATACTACATGGCTTAATTTTTATTTTAAAAAAGGCAAGTAGGTGCTATATACTCAATTTTAAAATCCAATCTGTAGTTTAATAATTAATTAATTAATTTGATACTCATTCATTCAATTATTTTCTCTCATTTCTTTTTCCATGCGTAAATTAATACATACAAGGAAAAGCAGTACCTATTGGGTAGAGACGTTTTCGAAAGTTTATTAATTAGTTGCTCCTATTGATTAGAGAAGTTACAAAGTCTAGTTGTATTAATTTTTACTTTCAATTATGTTATCTGTTGAAAAACCAAACCTAATCTTGAGTAAAACATATGGTCATATTCAATGAGGTACTTAATGCACTTATAAATGTTCAATTTTAATTAAACTAATTGTCATTCAATTTAAAGTTTTTGAATGGATACAATTTCCAAAAGTGTAGTAGGTATATAAATAAAAACATGTAGCATGGAAGGAAAATGAGCATTTTTAAAAATAACAAAATAAATTAAAATATTTACAAGTTATAGTAAAATTTTAAATTTTATCACTATAACATATCAATAACTATAAATCTTAAAATTTGCTATATATTATAAATATTTTATAAAATTTGATATTTTTAAAAATTTCTTAAAGGAAATTGCTATTTTGGAAAAGTTATATTGTTTTGAGTGTATGAATTCACTTGTTTTATGCCTTTTTATCCGACCAATAAATTTCCAATGATAATCTGAGTTGTGCTCTAGGAAAGATATTTTACGTATACTCAACTATAATATCAATTCTTAGGATTAAGTCAGCCTTTTCTTTCTTCCTTTTTTTTTTTTTTTTCTTTTTTTGAGGGTCTTAAAGTGTAGAGCATTTAGGTCAGCCTCTATTTTTTTTTTTTTATCCTACGATTATTTATATGGACCACACAAAAGCATTTACTGGTGATATTGATCTTCTTTTTGTAAATATCTTTCATAGAACACAAGCATTGAGAGTCATTTATATTTAATTTATATATACATGAAGATACACAACTTGAAATTGTATTCAATATCTTGTTTTGTGTTATTCAACAAGTATCTAACCACTCATAAATGCTTTTTCAGCTTTGAAAGGAAAATAAAGAGCAGTTTCCAATAGGAAATCTGAAAAATCTAAATTAAAAAACAAAAGAAACATATTTTACTTCAAGTTTTCAGATATTTGTTTAGTTGCTAATTCGAAAAAAACATTGTTGGACTATTTTTTTAACTATTTAAGTAATTTTTTTAAACGTCTGTATAATGTTTATATAATGTATAATATTTATATAAGGGGAATTTTTAAAAAAAGGAGATTTTACAAAATATTTACAACCTATAGCAAATTCTATCACTGATGTTATAGTGATAGAAGACTATCAGTGATAGAATTTAAAATTTTGCTATAGTTTGTAAATATTTTAATTTATTTTGCTATTCTAAAAATGTCCCTTTAAATAAACTATAAACCTAGTTATAGTTGCTCACTAAAGATAGATGTTAGAATATCTCTAATTAAGAATTATAACCATATATATGTGTTTATTTTTTTTAAATAAAAAAACAAACTAGTTAACCATTTGAATAATAAAACAAATTTTGATTCGAGATCTCTAAAAATTGAAAATAAATTAACCATTTAAAATTAAAATTACAAGATACCGCGATCTCTCTTTTGAACATTATTGTTTGAACCCCTTAAAAAACATGATAGTTCAACAACCCCAAATGGAGGAGAAAAAAAAATTACAAGTAAGTTTACATACACATACTCAGAGAATAAAGAAATACAAAATTAAAAATAATTAAGAAGAGATAAGAGATCTCTAGTTTGAAAAGTTTTTGTCAAGTCGCCAACATAAGCTTAGCTTAGCTTTACATATAATATTTGTCTCGAGTTCAAATCCTCACCCCAGCATTTATTAAAAAAAAAATGTAGGGTGGAATTTAGAGGGAATTTAGACTTGAAACCTCTTGTCCTAAGCTCTTGTTGACTCCCTACATTTATTACAATACTTTTATTAAAAAAAAAAAATCGTCAAGTCATATACTTTCATGTTTGGCAATGCTTCAACCTAGCTAGCTGAAGAGTGTTTGAAAGGAGGTAAATGTAACACATAAAAGTGTTTGAAGGAGGTAAATGATATTAAGCCAAGGCTACAAACATAATAATTCTAGATGCATTAAATTAAAATACAACACATAAAAGTTTTGAAAGGAGGTAAAGGTAAATCACACAACATAAACTAACATTATTTCTTTACGGACAAACCTTTCATAACCTCTAAAACCCATAAAGAAAACGAAGCCAATTATTCAAGTTAAAGCTAAAGATCTTGAGAGAATATTTCAAGAGTTTTAATGGGTTGGATATGGCAAAACAGACAGAAACAAGAGGAAGAAAGGTATATAAAACTAAGTAATGACGAGCCTGTAAACTTTAGGCCAATTGGACAAGCATATTAGTTGGGGAAGAAGTTTGATTCAAGTTCGATAATAAATTGAAGAAGTCAAAAGCATATTTAATTATAAGATTTCACACAACACTTAACTAATAAATCACTGTTATGCTAGTTCTTAATTATGTTCAAGTCAATAGCTCAGTGAATTGTAGATAATAATACAAAAGAAGTACCTACATTGTCAAGTTAGCAACAAGAAAAACAAAATACAAGCACTTGGATCCTTTTGCGGGATTTTTCATGAAAAAAAATAGTTAATTCAATTTCACGTATAATTATGAGTGGATAATATATATAACACAATATATCACACCAAACTAAAAATTATGTAACCTTATACTGGGCAATAATGTCCATTTACGCATAAAACTAACTTATAAAAAATATATTGAGTCCTATTGAAATACTTGTGCTGAGAACAATACTATAAATTTGAGGTTATTCTTCACATACAAACATTTTGTTACTTGATGGTTGTCACATTCTCCCAGACCCTCTCTTCTTAACCCAAGAGAAAATGTGAAGCCAATAAATATCGCACTACTCTTAGTACACTTATTGATCACTTGCTAACTTACTAACTCTTATTTTTGAAGAAATTGGAAGAACATGCAATACTTTTTTTTAGTACATATTAGACACCATGAGAGTTTTGAATCCAAGAATCTCTTGTCCTTGTGTTCATGTAGATGTCAGTTGAGCTAAGTTCTTATTAATAGAACATGCAATATTTTTTTATAAAACAGTGAAAGAATGTAAATTTTTATGAACCCAAAGTTAACAACAAAGGAAACTGCAATTAATATAACAAGTAAAGATAATAAGGATACAACATTGTTAACCCAATTTGATGACACAACATCTACGTTTGGGGGTCTTTGACCCGAGATCAGAGATTTTATTTCTTTGACAAATATAAATCATAATTAAACTATTATGGTTCTTAATATAGAGTTTCTCACTTAACGTCTTCACTCAGTATTAACAATGATACAATATTACCGATAATAGCACTATCACAACTATTTCAAATATAGATATGGGTAATCAAAATCTCCCCTTTAATCAATTTCTCACTAATCAATAGATTAAGGTAGTAAATTGGAAGATCTCCCCTTGAATCACGTCCTTCATCCAGACGTATACAAAAGTTCTTTAAATCAACATACGAAAGAAGCTTGAACTTCGGATATATATATCTCAGCACTAACAGATGACAAATACAAGTAGCAACAACAAGTCACACAATTGAGAGAGAACTTACACGTTTCTGGTTCTATGAATGAATGATTTTTTTCCCAGAAGTCGTTCTTCATTATCTATCTCTCTTTTAAGGCTGCATCGTCTTTCTCTCCTATAGTCCAACATAACTCGCATTGCGAATAAAGGGCTGAACAAAAAATATTCACTAAAAAGGGAAAGAATCTTTATCAAGGGGAGCCAAATAAAATCTTTGACCCAACAGAATAATCTTCATAATTTTCCTTAACCGAACACTTTTTTCCATGTCAACTAAAAGAAAACAGAAATTGAACAAAGCAATATTCACGAGCCCACACAGCTTCTAACAAACTCTCCCTTAGGACCGACTTTCTTGATTTGTTCAGACATACATAACAAACAGAATGTAGAAGAATTTAACAATGAAAACAATGAAACAAAAAACAAACCCAACCCAAGAAAAAAGGTATATAACCATGTACATAACCAGATTGGATTACAAACACAATCAACAACAACTCGAATAGACTAATCCCACAAACAACTTCCCCTTACATGCTGAAGCAAAATTAGGAAGGAGGTCTGGAAGACTCGTGACTACTGTTTGATAAATTGACAGTTTCCTAGCCTAACACAAAGCTTTTCAAATAATGTAACTTCCAATGGTTTAGTGAGAATGTCAGCAAATTGAGCAGAACTTTGAACATGTTCCAGAGAAAATTCCTTAGTTTCAATAAGTTCACAAATAAAATGATGTCAAATGTCTATATGCTTAGTTCGACCGTGCTGTACAAGATTCCTAGAAATATTGATGGCACTTAAGTTGTCACAGTAAAGCTACATTGTGATAACTTGTAAAAATACAAGTTATTACAACCTTTTAGGTAGAATAATGAGACCGAAACACATGATAAATGTGCCAAAACGTGTAACTTATGTTCTAAATACATAATTATTTAGAAATGCACTTTACATGAACTTCATGCCCGCTTTTACCCTCATCGTTTAGACAGCGAATCATAGAGGAACTCGAGGGATAAGACGAGAAGATCAAATCATTACGTGAGAAGAGGTTTGCTAGAATACAAAAGTGGTAGATGGAGCGATGTGACTTGTCGAAAGGATAACTTTCGGCTTTGACATGGTCAAAAGGATAAATTTTCCATCAGGAGCTGCGTATAAAAAAAAGTTTAATCTCCTTCAAGAAGAAGTAGGCCTGTATGGGCCATTGGGTCAGACGTCTATATTGATCGGTCATTCCTAGAGAATCGATGGCAAGGATTAGCCTTACCACAGGTTGTAAAATCCATTCTTTTCTTCTCCGTCCAATCTGTAAAGTGAGAGCTTGTGGTCTGAATGAAGAAAATGTCATTCCTCATTCCCCTTAACTTGTATTTTTCTGTTCTTCTTTTTTCCATTTTTATTGTTTCTTTACATTGTATGTTTTTTATATTGTACGATAGTGGCTGAAGGTCTACATTCTTTAATACTATGTATGATTTTACATTTTTCAATTCATCCATCTCTTTATGAATCATCTGTCTTTATGCTATTTGTAGTTTAGATTTACAATTCATGTTTAGTAAGTAGTTTAGCTTATAGTTCTTGTTGCGTTAGCCGAGCTACATTCTACACTTGGCCAGTGTATGTCTTCAACTGCCCGAGAGGGTAAGTAGCAAGGACATGGCTAACACAAGAAAGGAAGAGTTTTCTCAACCTTAATGAGATGACTTCCTTCATTTGTGTTTCGAAAGGTGAACAAGTGTGGACACAAGGCACTGAGAGGTTATCGTCCTTAAATGTGAAGCATTCCAAGTATTATAAGTGAACACTACTCAATATAACTCGCCTAGCTAGGTTTAGTCATTTGGATCCCAAAAGGAAACCAAGTGTGGCATTTAATAACTCTTAGAGGAGCACGACTTAATCATAAACTTGTTATGTGAGGTATATCGCATTGAGATGGTCGTATAGCTTATTCGTCTAGTAGCATTGGACGTTCCTTCACCACTTTCTTCATACAAGTTAGTTCACTCACTCCTCCATTGCACAACTACCTCATTTAATGAACTTTATAGCATCTTTAGGATAGTTAGGTGGCTTTAATTCCTTTTATATTCTTTTAACTCATTTTTCATAATGCCTAGCTAATAAGTAGATCCTAGAACTAAGATTTGATATCAATTCCCTCTACTAGACCTTGGATCACCTAAATAAACCTATTGTTTCGCTTACACTTGGACAAGCAGTAAGAAAACTTGAGCTTGTGGACGTAGTAGTAGGTAGCCAAGACATTGAGAGCATTTTACATGCAATGATCGTGTCAACTCGCATGATGAAGAGAATATTGGAGAGCATTTTGCATGCGATGATCCATATTCAATGACACGTAATCATACCATCAAACAAAAAAACAAACAACCATTCTACAATAAGTTTGAATTCTAAGTCCCACGAAAAACAATTCCAATTTCAAAATAATCAAATTCACAATCCTTACATCTTGGACGAGAGTTTCATGAAAGCAAGGTTTGCATACACAAAACAAAAACCTCCAAGCAATGTCAGGCCAACTAGTAGTAAGGTAGAGAAGATTGTCTGTGATGCTACGATATAAGCTTGCATCAACCTTCTCTCTAAGATTATCCCTAGACACTTTGAGTGTTGGAATTTATGTCCTAAAACTTGTAGATAATAAAGTGTTATTTTTGTAATAATTGTTATTGATTATATTATTATTTTTGTCTTAATAACCCAAATCCAATAAACTAACATCCTAAGCTGTTTAATGAATCTTGAACAGTATGTGGAAACATACAGGGATCAATGTTTGAGATCAGCTTAAAGGGTCTATAGTATAGGGATAAGGCCGGGTACCTTATCCTGGTAACACTATGGATACAACTTACTTTGTATTTAATACAAACATAGTGATCCAATGCATTCGTGTAGTTGACATGCGAGTGAGGGTATCCTATATAATGAGTTTGCATAATATAAATCTATAAGATATTGGAGAGATATTCATTCAAATAAGATTTGAATGGAATATTAATTAAATATGATTTAATTAATTATTAACTAAATGATTAATGATTAATTAATTAGTATATTTGATATTTTTATTAATTTAATTTTTTTAAAATTAATAGAATTCCATGAACCTCTCCTACTCCTTTTCCTATTCCAAGAAGGAAAGAGAGTTATAAATATCTAAACAATTTTCTTTAACGAATAAATCAAGAAAAAGAAGTCAATGCTTTTGCTCTCTACAAGGAGAAAATAGTTTCTCTCAAATATCTCTAAACTTTTTACCATCCTAATTGGTTCCCACAAACCAATCTCATCCCAGAGGATAGGAAGGTCTCTGACGGATAGTGTCCGAATTTTTAGCTTCAAAGACAGAAACAAGTACGTTTTTCTTTCTCTAATCTATAATTAGAAAAGTCTTAATAAAAAAAAATTTGTTTCTATATTATTTTGCCAATGTACTGGTATTTTGAAATTTCTAAATTAAATTGAGAAATGGTTATGTAAAATCTTCCACTGTCATAGGGATTTTATCCCTTCATTGAGATGAGTTTTACAGAAGGAGTACATTTTGATTTTGCATTGACAAGGTCAAACTTTTTGACCAAATTGCTAGCATACTTCTCTTGAGACAAACAAAATTCAAAATCACACTGATGCATTTGGAAACCTAGAAAGAAGGATAATTCACCAACCATACTCTTTTCAAATTTAATCTTCATAAGATCAACGAACTCGAAAATCAAGGTTAAAGTCGTGGAGATCTAATTTGCCCACTCCCCATCCTAAGGTTTTTGATGTCTCTTTAGGTCAACCTTTATTTGGTCGAGGCCGAGGAGATTTTTTATCGTAATCCTACTAGCTTCTCTATCTTTCACTAATTGATCAATACTATTTTTTTTATATCTTTCACTCATTTTGTCAACAATGGTTTGGTTTCATTTGTCTCCATCTAGATTAATGTTTATAATTCTTTAACTTATTCTAAAAGATCTTCAAAGCTTACTTTTGACTATTATTCCACATAGAAGGCATGCTAACTATTGAAGCAAAATTTTGATCAAAGAAGACGTACTTGATCTCCACAAGAGAACAAAGGTAAATTTGTATTTTAAGGGAAGAGAGTTTGTTTGCAAGCAAAGATAAACCTAGATTTCAGTGTGGTGCAAGCCATAACCAAAGTGCTTAAATCACAATGTTGAAAGGAGAAATGAGTATTTGATATTGGTTGAAGAACTTACCTCTTTCATGTAACCTCAGCCTTATTATTTATAGGTATTGTCTCATTCTTATTTCATATGTTACTAGGGTTTTTTATTGCTCCACTGTGTGCATAATTCTTTAAGGTCGAGGTTGACCAACTAATTCTTGGGTCTATTTCTCATCTCTCCTAAGGCTCATCCTTAGCCTGCCACTCTGCCAAGGCCAACCAAGTTTTGCCCATTCTTGGGCCTATTTCCTTAGTCTTCTTTTTTTTTTTTTTTTTTTTTTTTTTTTTTCTATTCTGACCCTGATTGTTGAATCCATTCGTAATAGACAATATTATTTAAATTTATATATATTTCTTTAGAAAACATAAACAATATGTACACACAAAAGATGTTTACTCTTTTATTTCAAAGTTTTTTTTTTTTTATAAATGTAAATATTATTAGTTTGTTTGCTATCTCAAATTTACTTACATTTCATTTTCAACATTATGAAATACATGCAACACATGTAGTCACACCTACTAATGCAAAGTTGTTTATGAATCTAGAGACATGTTTTAAAGTTAAAAAGAAGTAATAAAAACAACCTAAGATTTCAATTTTATAACTGCCTTCATACGTAAATTCTAGGCATTCCTCCATTATTAATAGCACTACTCAAACTCTTATCATTGCAATTGGACGATCTTAAACAATTTAACATGGGCAAGGAAATAAAAATTTAATTAAACAAATATGCAAGTTTGATGCAAAAGGTCGGTTGTAGTTCTGCCTTATTGTGTTTGGTCAAATAGGAAAATTTTTAACACTAGAGGAGTATACTAATCTCTTTTCATGCCAATATATTTATTTGTATAAATATCAGTGAACCTCACGATAACATTAATCGACTCTATTCTAATTTTAAAATTATTATGACATGACACATAATAAATGAAGTATGGATTTTTTGTTTTTTTTTTTGTTCATATAGTAATATGCTATGAAATACAAATACTTCATATGAGACAAAAAATGTATATCAGATATCGATACTTTTATATACTTCTCATATATGTATCTGACAAGCAGTCTAGCGTATTTGTTTTATGCTTATATATTTGAAAAGTGATTCAACATATCTATTTTTATGATAACTTTTTCTTTAAAAAAAAATAAACAATTCATCTAATATGTTTAAATTCAAACTAAACAAACAACCTATTTAAAATGCTCAATCGATCCCTTGTCCAAAACTAAAAGAAAAAAAATGAATAAATGAAAGATTGAATTCTAGCTATAATCATATGATCTTTGTTATCACATTTAAGTTCCCATAAAGTCATGTAAAGTATAATCATCCGGGATATCTTCAACAATTTAACGAAAAAGTTCTTCATTGATCTTCTTCAATCAATTTGTGTTTATTTTCTATTGCATTATATTGGTTATCATACTTCAATATATATCTCTAACGTTGCTCTTTTGTATTGTTTATACTATTGTTATAAATTTGACATATTATGAATTTTTTGTGGATTTAGTGAATTATATTTAAGCTTAGAGTCCAATATTGATAGAATCTAAAATATTTTTACTATATTTATCAATGTATTTTGCAGTTTTGTTAGTTGCAATAATTTTACACATATCTTTTTACTTTTCAAATTCTGGCTTAGTTTTCCATAAAACAAAATTGGCAAAAGAGTAAACAACATAGCAGGGAAGAAATATAGAAGTGAAAAAATGATTTCCAAATTTATGTGTTTTTAAAAAAAAATTAACAAACAGAACCCCATATGATTGATATTTCTTCTCTCTTTATTCTTTAGTTTTTCCACTTCTTCGATATTTGTTTTTGAATATTTTAGGAGTTTTTTAAAAAATATAACAACCGATAAAATATGTATACTACATAGAAACATTTTAAAAACAGAAAAAACCTATAGGCCTATCATGGTAAATATAAAAAATATCTCAGTCAACACGTGATTAATCGATCACACATGCGCAAGTAATCTTCTTAATTCTAAGCGATCATGTATTATAGTCTAAGCAAATAATCTATGATCGTTTAGCTCATAATACACGATTGTGTAGTTTGTTTTAATGATGGAGAAAAATGCTTCAAATTTAAACATCATGTTCTAGCAAACGATCGAGTTGATAATAGAAAATGATCGTCACTACAAGAAAATACCTCTTTCTCGATGCTTAACATAGACGGCTGGGATAAGTGATGTCGGGAGAAATTGCTTCTACCGACGTCGTAGAAGCTACTTTAGGAACAGGGGCAATCTCGACATGAAAAAGGGTGAAGTTGGCATAAGGTAATTTAATAAATAAAAATATAAACTCTCCATACGCCATGCATAATGGCATCGGGGTTGGTGCAGGAACTCCTATGCACCCCGACAAATATCAAAAGTGATAGAAAGAGACAAGCACAGTGAAAAAAAGATACAAAAATTACCCTAATTGCCCCTAATTAACATGCAACTCCTAAACTAAACAAATAAGAGTTTTAGGGAATATTACCATTGTAGTTTTTGTTAAACCTTGATATCTCCTTCTAATTCTAAATGAGACAACCACTAGAGGTCACCTTCTATACTCCGAACAAAGAATCGGGTTGTGGGACCTAAATTGGTGAAGAAAACAAGAGAGATAAAAAAGGGATTGGAAGGTAAATATTGATTGAGATTTAAAAGTGTAAAAAATCTAGAATTATTTCAAATTGGTAAAAAGATTTTCAACCATTTGAAAATACTCATATTTATAACTTAATTACATGCAAAAATGTATGTAATTAAATTGCCAAATCTCAACACCTATTATTCCACTAACAATTAGAGGAACTTAGTGGGCTAGGTGTCTACATCTCATCTTGCTCCTTAAGTCTCACTAATCCACTATTGAACAATTAGTTTAAGGTCCAACCTATAAACTTAATCCCTCTC